>JACEIK010003879.1:46705-98673 GCA_018107945.1 Datura stramonium
TTTATATTATAGTGAATATTTATTTGTTTCTTTGGAGAAAAGTTACGGTGAGCTTTTCCTTATAAATAAAGAAGTTCTCGTTCATTGTATTTCATCATTCAAGAGAAATAAGAAGTCTTCTCTTTTCTCTGTCTCTAAAATATTCATCTTCTTATTTTATTATTTTATAACACATTATCAACATAAATTAGTCTCTACTACAACTTTAAATTGAATTTAATTTTCTCCTTGAAGTTAAAGCGTTTGATGATGATGCTTATTGAAGTTAACAAGGGATATGTGCTCATTCATGCATATCGCTACTAGAGTTGCATCTAGAACGATGACAATTTATTGTTTGATTTGACTTGATGATATGATACTAGTGTTCTGGTGCATCATGTAATAAGATATTTGGTTCAGACGCTTTTATATGAGTAACGCGTTAGATTTGAATTTCGCATTGTATTGATGATATAATGATGACTAAGGTCAAATAATGTATTTTGATGAAAAGTCAGAAACACATCTTATTGACTCTGTTTCATTCCATGATAGAAATGTGATAGTAGTGCATAATAAGTCTAAAAGAAGGCAATTGATTCAATATATAAATATGGGAGTGAAGGATAAAATAAAAATAGTCATCATTGTGATAATAATCAAAAGGAAGAACACTATGGATTCTCCAAATAGTCCTTCAAAACGTGAAAGTAATTTTTGTCATCAAAGTGGTATGAAAGGTCACAGGGTAGTGGTTGCCTTGCGACCTAATTTGATAAGTTTTATAAATCCTCCATCAACATAAAGAAATATAAAGTAGTGATGTACTTGACCTTTCAAAACGACGTTGAGGTGTGTCATATAAATTTCAAGACATGACGATAAACTTATAATAAAATTTTATGAAGCATGTACAAATGGCTATAGTCCGTACTTGTGTTAAGCATTGCGAATGCACAACCATCTTGAAAGTGAACGTATCAAGATGTGATAAAAGTTATGAATAAGAACATGCACATGTATTGTTGGATAAATGTCACAACTCACCTCTAAAGGAGGTTTTGAGAGAAATAAAAGAAAATTTTATTTTGGCACGAAGGTCATTGGTCATTACTTTTAGTATATCATAAATATCATAGCATGATCTTATCATGAACTACCAAATGTAAAAGCAAGAAATAAATTCTTTTTTGATTTTGATCATGAACAAATGAATATTATTGTGGGGCTGTATGAATTTGTCATTAGTTGCATACATATGGTACCCTAAAAGAAAAGATTTTACCTGACCATATAAAAACTTATTAAAGGAAAAAGTAAAGAAAGAAATGAGTTTTACCTATAACAATTTTGATCATGATAATAACAATGTGATTTCTTCCTAAAAAGAGATATTCACCACAGAAATGGTGTTATGAAATATGTAGTAGTATATAATTATTTGAGAGTTCTTGAAGAGCTAATGTGTTACTACAGGGAAAATGAAATTTTTAATAATATTAGAATTATAGTAACTCTCAAAAGAAACTTATTAAGTTTCAAAGGAATTGGCCAAAAATCAATTATCTTGAGACTATAAACTATGGGAAGATTAAGATTAATATCTTCATGTTATTAGAGTCAAAGCGGGTTATAAAATATTTATATGAAAGGTTACCCACTTCTTTCTCGTATTTGTGGTACACAAATATACATGATATGACCGCATGCAAAAGTAAACCTAGAAACTTACTGAAATAAAGATCAGTTAGTATGATCGGTTTTCGATTAGCCATCCCAGTTCAAATGCGATGCAAAAATAATTGAGAATTCACATGGTTATATTCTTCAAGAATTCTCTTATGTTGCTTGTTCTCATGATAAAATGATCATCATACCAGCTAAAGTTGGGATTATATCTCTTGAATTTTTGAAACTTATAAAAAGGTGAATATGTGCCCGTTCACCTTCCATGTGGATCATTTACTATTATATGATTTAATAGATGTATCTATAGTATAGTCACATGTGCATTTAATATCAACCTGCCATTTGATTTTTGCAAGGGTGTTTGCTCAAAATACTAAATTAAGAGCATACTTTCAACTATAGTATTATGTTGATAATGTTGATTTATATCTAAGTTTATTTAGTATAAATTGTATGCTTTCAGTTATAGCTAAAATATTGGTTATGAGAATAAAAATTCTAAATAAAATTTGGTATAAGATGTGTTTATTTAACATGTAGCAACACTTGTACATATAAGCCAACAAAGTTCCTTTATCACAAATAGTTCAAGGTGAGGAACCAAATAATTCTCATCTAAAAATTTGAATGCGCGGTATATGATTCAATTGCTCCACCATGCACAAAGATGGGTCCCCAAATAAGGTTGGTGATAAATGTTAGATTTTTTAATATTTGGGGGAGAGATGATTAACAGCTGAAAAATTATCCGTAGAATGAATTATCTAGATCCTCGTAAAACATAAAAAAATGTGAACTTGAAGTTCAAAAGATAATTCAGTTGCAAAATATTGTAAATCAATTGCCAGATATATTGTTGAACTTATGTCATAATCCAGTTACAAATGCTCCATCAAAAAATAGAATCCTTGAAGGACAAAGTCTATGACATGCATGAAGCATGACAAATCAATCAGTTCCAAAGGTAAAACATTCTTCAAGAAGGAGATGAGCAAATGATCAAGATAGTAATAATGATGAGTCAAGTGCTTTAAAAGAGCACCATGACATAATCCTTCATAAAACCTTGAAAAAAGATTCAGGTACCTGAAATTGATGAAAAATAAAGAGATCTTGATAAGATATGTTGTATTGGAGCTAATAACAAATGACTGTCGATAGTATCTTTGATACAATATAGTGCTCAACATAATAAATGGTGACGAGGATCTTGAGTTCAAATCTAAAAAATAGTATGGACAGATAAATTTGGCCTAATAAAAATACATAATTCAATTATATTTTATTTTACTTGAAAAAGTGATGGTTTTGACTTATAGTTCAAAGACTAAGGAATAATTTTAGTGGGGGTTATCAATGAATGTTTGTGCAAAAGTCAAATGAAAAAAAAACCGTAAGATATAAAGTACAACTTGTGCCTTGTGACATAAAACTTTTTTCAAAAAAGTCTTGGCATTACTGTATGGAGATGTATTCTCCTATGGTGGATGCAATGAGGTTTCTTTCAGTCTAGCAATACATGAAAACTTGAATACATATAATGTTGGGTTGTCAAGTCTAGCTAGACACTGAAGGTTATATTGAATACCACAATGAATGTGAGATTACTTAATATAAAGAAAGATCAATTTCGTTCTCATGAAATTATGGTTAGAAAGTACCATGTCTTAATTCAATTGGTGCACTTAGATATCCTACTATTTGATGATTTGATAATTTACCAACTCATTTGGCTCTTAAGCATGAGCTTTAGCTTAGTTTTCAAGTCATTAGATGAATTTTATGCCCTTTGTGCCTTTTTGTATGCAGATATCTAATGTGAAGAAAAGAGCAAGAAGTGGAGTAAAAAGAAGGAAATTAGGTGAAAACTGATGCTTCACCGGAGAAGACCAGTTAAACTTCGGCCAACCATAGATGATCACTGCCTTGGGGAATTAAAGCAGCCGACAGTCGTGGATATCCTGGCTTATAGGTTAACTCGCCTACTCACACTTGAACTTGCTGGATCAAAGAGAAAGGAATCAGTGAAGCACGGTTGGAGGTTGGCGAATCGCCAAAGAAACCGCCAAAGGACACTGAAAATCACTGAAGGAGCAATCAATGATAGCTGGCGATTCGTGGAATGTAATCGGTGAACCACTGGTACTCTCGCAAGTGCCAAAACGCCTGTGCAGGGGCAAATGTGTTCAACACTAAAAAAGAGGTAATTTATTGCCCTACTTTTAGATATATTCCAGAAAAAAGTACTATGTACCTATCGGATCTTAACTTTTAGCTTTTTGAAATATTCTCTTGATAGAGGAAAAAAAGTAAAATTCTATTGGTGGAAATTGTTAAAGATTGTTTTTCTTTTCTTCTTCTTCCTCTGTAGCAAGGTACGACCATTGTTGAAGACATATTGTTGAATTTGATTTTTCTACTCTTATTATTGAAATCAATGAGTTTATTGGTAAATATGCTCGTTAGTTTCTTAACTATGAGTAGCTAAATTATTAACTAGAGGTGTGTGGTGATGAATGGTTAATTTGATTGGGTATTGCTAGATTCATCTCAATATTACTTAATTAGTGTAAATCTGTTAAGTTCTCTCCAATTTATAATTGAAGATCCATAGTTGCAGATGTGGGNATTGGGTATTGCTAGATTCATCTCAATATTACTTAATTAGTGTAAATCTGTTAAGTTCTCTCCAATTTATAATTGAAGATCCATAGTTGCAGATGTGGGTCTACTTTTCTTACTTGATTTCTACTTGAAAGAGAAGAATTGAGTATTGGGAGAGAAGTTGAGAGTGGAAATGGATGTAATGTTGTGAAGTTGGGATACACATAGCCAAACCCATATTCTCATTCTTAATTAATAGCTAATAGCTAGAGATTAGTGTAGCTATTAATCCAAACTTGATTGGGTTAATTTAACTGTATCTAGTGGTTTGAAAGTACTCTAGCAAGAGGCATTTATAAGGTTGAAAACATAGAATGCCCACCTGCCCAAGGTTATTTACACAATTTGAACTGATGAGATGATCTAGCATAGCCTTGTTTAATTAGCACATCATCTACACCACACCTCTAGTCCTTCTCATTATTGTCGATAACTTTGGTTATTTAGCCGAGTTAGAATCTATACTATTTTGTTAGCATTAAGTTTCCCCCAAAATATTTTTTGCTTTGTTACTTTTGAGTGATGCAAACTAATTTCAATTTTTTAAATAACACTTGTGCATATAATTTGTTAGTCTCTGTGGGATTCAACCCCGACATTCGTCGGGATATTTATTTTTATACAGCGACCGTTTACGCTCTCTTGTATCGAACAGTGTATTTTGGACGTTATAAAAAATGGGGCCATTGCTGGGGACTAGCGCTTGATATTCTTGTGTTTGTTAATTTGAATTAGTATTGCATCTTAAGTGTTGATATTAATTTTGCTGTGCTTGTTAGGGTAAAGTCATATGAGTCATCACTCACAAGCAGGGGATAGCTCATTTGAGGGTAATATGGAGCATGAAGAAGATAATTCGGTGATGTCCGAAATTGCAGGAGTCATTCGCCTATCGCCTACAGTAGGGAATTCCATGTTCTATGTCACAAGTACAATGCTACATTTTCTCCAGATGAAAGGTCTCTTCAAGGGAAAATCGAGTGAGGATGGAAATCGCCATTTGAGAAATTTCTTAAAGATCTTCCATCTTTTCAACATAACTAATATAAGTCAAGAGTCTATTAGGTTAAGGCTCTTTCCATTCTCCCTATCGGGAGAAACGACTATGTGGTTGGAGGAACTCCCTCCTGGTTGCATTACATCGTGGCAAGAATTGACCGAAGCATTCTTGGATTGTTTCTTCCCTTCTTCAAAAATGTTACAGCTGAGGGATGATATCACGAACTTTAGACAAGAGTCAGGCGAACCATTGCATAAAGCATGGCTAAGGTTCAAGAAGAAGGTTTTCCTTTGCCACAACTATGGTCTCCCTGATGGAGTGCTCCTTCAAAGTTTTTTCCGAGCCCTAGACTCCATTAATAAATTCGTTGCAATAATTTAGCCAGAGTACCAATCATGAATCAGACATATGAATTAGCTAAGGCCCTCTTGTACATAATGAAAAGACAAATCGGGCATGGCATACGAGAGAGACCAATGTATAGACGCATGATATTGGTTCTAATACATTGTTAGCTGAGTTGCAAAAAAGAGATGAAGAGCGAGATGAAAATCTTGCTAAAATGATGACGAAGCTGGAACTAATGACAAAACATGTGATGAGGGTAGGGCCCAAAGTTTTAAATGCTATAGATATGCAGGGTCCGTTGCACTTTGAGGGAGAATCGTCACCACCAAGATACGATGAGAAGTGCCAATACATGGAAAATCAGATGGGGGGATTCTCGACCCAAGTTTCAAAGGACTAATCAAGGCCCTTGGCGTCCACGGAAAGAGAATCAAGGTTGGATAAACCACGAAGCACAAGGATAGCCTGATAAAAATGAAAGATGGGGAACTAGAGAGCAAAATTGAGAGGGAGACCGTTATCATCGAAGTTCAAACTCATATGTTCCCCCTCCTAAAGATGAAAATGCCCAAAATCAGCAAGGTGTGAGCTATGCGGGTAACTCAAAATTTGAAGAGATGTTAGAGAGAGTCCTCAAGAAAGTGGAATCAACCGACAACGGGGTCAAAGAATTGAAAGGGAGGTGTCTAACCTTGCCCAAACTGTGAGTTTCCATTCAACCTCAATTAATCATTTGGAAGCTCAAATGAATCACTTATCCTCTCAAATGAACCCCCGAATGAAAGGAATACTCCCATGTGATACAATGCCAAACCCGAAGAAAGATAGTCAATGTATGGATATCATCACGAGGAGTGGTAAGATGGTTGGAGACATAGATGTGAAGCCAAAGGGGGTTGTTGCTCCTAAAACAGTAGATGAAAATGAATCTGAAGTGGTTCCAAAAGCACCAAGTGGTGTTGAATATTTGGAAGAAGAAGGCGAGAGAGAGGCTGATGAAGTTCCCTCAAATGTTGATGAAGAAAAAGCAGGCATTAAGGCCTCAAATGATAAGGAGTAAGAACCAAGAGTTCCACCCCCTTATCCATAATGGTTAGCCAAGAAAAAGAAGGATGATCAGTTCAGTAAATTTATTGACATGTTCAGTAAATTGTCCATTAATATACCGTTAGTGGATGCCTTAATTCAAATGCCCGAATATGCCAAGTTCATGAAGGATCTATTGAAAAAGAATAAGGCGGTAGACGTGGGCACTGGAGAGACAATGCATCACTGTAGTGAGATGATGATGAGCAATATTTCCCCAAAGAGAGAAGATCCAGGAGCCTTCACGATTTCTTGCACTATCGGGTTATGTGTATTTAAGAAATCCCTTTGCGATCTTGGCGCAAGTATAAATCTGATGCCCCTTATCATTTTAAAGAAATTGGGGCTCAGGAACACCAAACCCACATCAATGAGGCTGTTAATGGGCTGACCGCTCCATAAAGAAACCCGTGGGTGTGCTAGAGGATGTATTGGTGAGGAAGGATAAATTTATTCTACTAGATGATTTCCTGGTTCTTGATTGTGAAATGGACTTAGAAGTGCCAATCATTCTGGGGAGACCATTGCTCGCCAGGGGTCGAGCTTTAGTAGCTGTGGAGCTAGGTGAGCTCAAGTTCCGAGTTGGAAGTGAAGAGGTCAACTTTAAGGTCTGTCAATATGCTGAACCTCCAGGTGGATGCAAAGTTATTGGAGTAATGCATGAAGAGAGCGAGGATAGAGGAGTGGAGATGAAGGAGGCTGAATCAGAGGATGAGCCTTCGAAGAGTTGCGTCTTATTTTGAATATTTTCATGTCATTATTGTTTTTGATTTTGCAGGACTAGTGAAGTGTGAAGCAAGGAGAGGAAGCACAAAAACAAGAAAGGCAATGCATTGGACCGGCGAATCGCCGATCCAGATGCACGAACCACTATGCCCTTAAGCATGCAAGAAGAAACCTAGGAACATAATTGTTAGACTGGCGGATGAGCCGTCAGACTGCCTATTCAAAAGAGCGTACCATTGTTCAATCGCTTGTGCAACCCAGAATACCTGAGAAATGAGTGCCCAAGTGGCGATCCACCGGCGGAACACCGAACCTAGTTCGCGAACCGTCGGTTGCAAGATAGTGAACTAGGCATGAATTCAAGCACGAAAAGGTAAGGAGGTGAATCACCAGACCGAAACGACGATTGCCGGTGTAGCGCTGATATATGTATGAGTTGTATTTTAAAAATCTTAATCAAATGTGGATCCACCTGACCCAAAATCTGCTCGAGCCGCCCTAATATGAAAATACTACCCTTTAGACTTCCCTTTTTCTTCTGTTTACCACTTTCCCACACATCTTTTTATTCTACCAACACCCCGCCTTTTCATATTCCCACAACTCCCTCTCTTCCACTTTTCATACAATTAACTCACCATTAATACTCCACCTTCTCCTCAACCAACCAAACTCTCACTTGCTCACCTATAAAATCCCTCACCCTTTCCACAAAATTTTCACTGCGCTCCCAATCTTCTTCCCTACTAACAAATCTCAAGGGTTTTCCATTGTTAAGCATCACCAAGATCTCACAGCCCCAGCTCGCCTCTGTAAAATACTCTCTCAAAGAGTGGTAATGTACCTTTAACTTTCTAATTTTTTGTCTTAAATGGCTCTTTAATTACATATTCATTTGGTTATGACATACATTCCCTCCTTATCACTTCCATTCCCCCAATATTTTCACGGTTATTGCTCTATTTGTGGTTATATGAAATTTGTGGAATGATAGAAGCTTGTTGCTGAAATGGGTGTTGGGTGTAGTTGCTATTTTATTTTATAGAATTCAATAGGGTGAAGTATGAGTAACCACGAAGGGATTAAAAATATATGATTTTCCCTATGATAGATTGGATGATGCCATTCTTAAGGGTAAATCGTCGATTTGGTCTTTTTATGGGTAAAGGTAGTGCTTTGATGAGAGTGCATGCATGTGAAATGGTGGCATTGAAATTCATGGGAAGACATTGGGGATGACGACTATAGGCTATTCGTTGGTCGAGTCCGGAGAAGCACTGATAGCTATAGTTGGCCTCTGGCCAATGCTTGTATGCCACGTTACATCGGTGGGTCGCGGATTGTGACCAGAGACTCACCGCTTTATCGTCGGTGGAAAATCTACTAGCCCAGTTTACTATTTTTCACCGGTGGTTCGCGAATACAATCCTGTTGCTCACCGATGCATCGCCAGTGCTGCTAGTTCTTGAAATGATAATTTTTCATCTTTGCTTCTCATTTCAATTTTAGAGTAGTGTAGTTATTTCATTTCAATGTATTGCTGTTGTTACTAACGTCATGTTTGCAGATCATGTCTTTATCCAGGAACACCGGTAATGGTAAGGCCCTAGCCTCATCAACCACCAATGGCAAGGGTAAAGCCAAGGCCTCTACAACACCTGCAAATTCTAGGGAGGCCATTATATTTTGTGTGCCCGACATGAAGGGGAACTATGCCATATGCAAGGGCCGGTCGATAATGGTCGAAAAAAGGTTTGACTTGGTGGGATTGCGCAGCACCCTTTCCAACATCACCGCTCAATTTAAGGATAGGCAATGGCACTTTCTCCATTCCTCTCCCAAACTACTATCCTAGCTTGGTGCTAGAGTTCTACGCTCCCTACCAGGAAAGGAAAGAAAACATCAACCATAGAGGCAAAGTCGATTAATTCCCTTGCCTACCATTACTCATGGTATGAGGGGTGTAGGTGGACATAACTCCGGCTGCTATCAACTATCTATTCTGGGAAGATTAAATTGACATTGGTTTAGAGTACATGGCTAGGATTGCTGAAATGAAGAACCAATTCAATTGGGTAAGCCCTATCATTGCAGTTGACACTCCTCTATGGGCTTCTAAGGGTGGCAAAATTTCTCACAATGATCTGAAGTTTGAGGACAAATTATGGCTGGATTTCATCTGTGGTCGCATCATCCCTTCTAAAAATAAATAGAGGGTCAACTTAGAGATGGCTATTCCCATAGCCTGCATCATGTTCGGAGTCCCCATTAACTTTGGGGAGATTGTGGCCTAGCAAATGAAGCGAAGGCAAGATAAGCCAGCACCTCCATGCCATATACTGTTCTCATTTCTCAGCTGTGTTTGAAAGTGGGAGTGCTATTGTTCCTTGATGAGATCCCTATCTCTGCCTCAGGAGTGATCACCTTAGACAGAAAAAGAGATGCCGAGGAACCCACAGTTAAGAGAAAGTGAATGCAAGCTTTTGGGTTGGAAAAGGCCCACAATCCCTAGATTTGGACGTGTCTCATCAAGAAGCTTCGGACCAAACCTCTAGTGACATACCTCTTCGGGGAGCATCACCCCCTCCAACATCCTCCCAACCGAGTGGTCTCCATAAACTCGTGGAAATGACCAACTCTTATAAGAGCCAATTCCAAAAGTTGGCTAGGAGCCTCCCTACAGTCATCACTCAAACAATAAAAAAAGAGCTGAAATCTATGTACGAGAGACTTACAACTTTGTGCAATTGGTTGATGTAGTGAAGGGGGCTATCACCTCTCTCCGGAATGAGGTGAGGGAGTGGAAAATTCAGGCATCTGTGGAGGTGCCTGACATGAGTGTTCTTGATGCAGAAACAACTGCCCCTTCCATAGTTCTAGGCCCTATTGATGATTTGTTTGAGGGCTTGGGGGATGACACCGATGATCTAGGTGAGGCAGGCTTTGATGGCACAACAGGAGCAGGTGAAGCTGCTGAGGATAATGATGAGGAGTAACTCGCTCAGGGAGTCCTTAGCCCCTTTATTTTGCATGCATACATTAGGGGAAATGTACTCTTTAAGTTTGGAGGTGGGATGAGTGCTTTCTGGGGGATCATTTGTGTTTCTTTTTGTGGTGGTGTGGTGTAGCCCTTGTCAGGCTTCTATTTTTAGTTTTGGTGAAGAATTGTGAGCCTTTGTCAGGCTCATTTTTTGTGTTGTTGATGATTTCCCTTCCCGGGCTAGTTGTGTGGATAGAATTTGAATGAATGAAATAGATAAGTTTTTAGACGTTAGTGTGCTAGTGATGAAAATTGGGTCCTTATTTTGAATTATTAAATACTTCTTTATGACCCAAGTCTTTTGTTCACTTGTGTAAATAGTAGAATAGTAATCAAACTCCAAGGGTTTTCTTCATACCATGATTCTTTCTCGAGGAGAAGTTATCTTTTTCTTTTCTTTTTGTGTAGAACCGCGTTGACACTTTTCGATGATAGATTGTGAGGTGACTCTCTTAAGGGAAAATGCCATATTATTTTTGAGTCTTGCGTGGAGCTATTTTGAGAGGTACCATTAAAAAAATTTTTGAAATAAACTTTTGAAATGTGGCATGAAAATGAGAAAGGATGAATGAACATTTGAAATAAGGATGTAGCGCTCTTTGTCATACCTTGTAGATTCCCCATTTGACTTATGAATTTGCATGTTCTAATATCTTAAATCAAGATCTTGTGTGGACAATGACTTTTTTGGACTCTTTAGGTGTGATGCCTTGTGTGGTAAGGATTTTTGAGAATCTTATGCATAGCTTCTTGTCTAGAACTTGCCCTAAGTGTGACTCAAGGCAAAATCATAGATGTAGCGGTACTTAAAACATGATCTTAGGCTCTCTTTTGTAAAGTCACTTCACAAAAAATGACCACCTTGAACTGTTTAAGCCTTGGACCCTTTCTTTGAGAACACATTACAAGTTTAAAATCCATTTTTAATCCTTCTCTTTGGAACCCATCTTCCCTAATTGCTAGTGATGAAATAATGAAAAAATGGGGCTTGAAGCCCATGAAATGAGGAGCAATAAGGGAATGAATTTGAAATGAGGCAAAAGCCTAAGTTTGGGGGTTAGCAAGAGTAGGAGAAAAATGAGAAGCCTATGATTGAGGTAGCACCAAAATTGTGATGAGATGAGTGACTCAATGGGGGTGAAAAACCTTGAATCATCAAAAAAGGAAAAATAGTTAATGGGTGATTCTCTTGCATAGTAAGACTAAATGTGAAATTCATAGATGCTATAAGGGTGGATTGTGTTACACAAGAGATGAAGATGATGAACAAGGAGAAATAAGGTGGAGTGACCTAAACAAGATATTGGGAGATCACTGGATTTTATAAAGGCATTAGGGAGGCATTAGTCACTAAAGCTAAACATGTATCTTACCCTCAGCCCTAGCCTTTATTATGACCCACAATTCCTAAGTGATTTTGAGTGCAGTTTCTCTACATTACTGGAAAATTACACGAAGGGCAAGCCTATGGGTCGAGTTGTATGCATGAAGATTTGTTTTGGGAGAGTGAGCGTTATCATATTTTCCTACAACCCCTTGTGTATATGAAATGATTTTATAATAAAGAATAGGGATTTTCTATTCTATGAGTGGCATCATCCCTTTTGAGGACACAATTGCATTAAGGGTAAATGTGTGGATAGGGCATGAGAAGTGCAAGCTCTAAGGAAAGCTTTGAATGTGCAATGATTATGAATTGAGATGATATGTATACTTTGTGGATAATCTATGTCCTCGTTTTGCAAAATGAAAGCTCTTGTGAATCATGTTTTTGAATGGTGGTGTCCTCTTGAAAATTTTCCATTTTTCTTATTTTTGGGGGAATTCTCTTCTCTTTTTCGGTGAGTTGGTGAGCATTTTTGGGTTTTCGTGAATCAAGTGGTCATTGATGTGTAGACTCGTGTGGAGTGGAATGTTTTTCAACTAATAAGAATTGCATTACTTGAGGACAAGAAATGGTTCAAGTTTGGGGGTTTGATGAGTTGGTTATTTACCAACTCATTTGGCTCTTAAGCATGAGCTTTAGCTTAGTTTTCAAGTCATTTAGATGAATTTTATGCCCTTGTTGCCTTTTTGTGTGCAAATATCTAATTTGAAGAAAAGAGAAAGAAGGGAGTAAAAAGAAGGAAATCAGGTAACCAGAGCTTCACCGGAGAAGACCGGTAAAACACCAGCCAACCGCAGATGATCACTACCTTGGGGAATTAAAGCAACCGGTGGTTGCGGACATCAATTGGTGACTCGCTGGTTAACTCATCGAGTAACACCTAAACTTATTAGATAAAATAGAAAGGAATTAGTGAAGAACAATTGGAGGTCGATGAATCACCGAAGGACACTGGAAATCACGAAAGGAGAAATTAACGATAGCCGGCGGTTCGGGGAATGTAACCGGCGAACTGTAGGTACTCTCGCAAGTGCCAGAATGCCTGCATAGGGGAATATGTGTCCAACACTGAAAAAGAGGGGATTTTTTGCCCTACTTTTAGATATATTCCATAAAAAAATACTCTATACCTATCAGATCCTAACTTTTAGCTTTTTGGAACATTCTCTTAGTAGAGGAAAAAAGTAGAATTCTATTGGTGGAAATTATTAAAGATTGTTTTTCTTTTCTTGTTCTTCCTCTGTAGCAAGGTACCACCATTGTTGAAGACATATTGTTGAATTTGATTTTGCTACTCTTATTATTGAAATCAATGAGTTTATTTTTAAATATGCTCTTTAGTTTCTTAACCATGAGTAGCTAAATCATTAACTAGAGGTGTGTGGTGATGAGTGATTAATTTGATTAGGTATTGCTAGATTCATCTCAATATTGCTTAATTAGTGTAAATATGTTAAGTTCAATCCAATTTATAATTGAAGATCCATAGTTGCAGATGTGAGTTTACTTTTTTTATTTGATTTCTACTTGAAAAAGAAGAATTGAGTATTGGGAGAGAATTTGATGGTGGAAATGGATGTGATGTTGTGAAGTTGGGCTAGACATAGCCAAACCCATATTCTCATTCTTAATTAATACCTAATAGCTAGAGATTAGTGCAACTATTAATCCAAACTTGATTGGGTTGATTTAATTATGTCTAATGGTTTGAAAGAACTCTAGCAAGAGGCATTTATAAGGTTTAAAAACATAGAATGCCTACCTGCCCAATGTTATTTACACAATTTGAACTGATTAGATGATCTAGCATAGCCTTGTTTAATTAGCACATTATCTACACCACACCTCTTTTCCTTCTCATTATTGTCGACAACTTTGGTTATTTTTCCATTTTATTTAGCGTAGTTAGAATCTCTACCATTTTATTAACATTAAGTCTCCCCTAAAATATTTTTTGCTTTGTTACTTTTGAGTGGTGCAAACTAATTTCAATTTTCCAAACAAAACGTGCATATAATTTGTTAGTCTCTGTGGGATTCAAACCCGACATCCATTGGGATATTATTTTGATACAACGACTGTTTACGCTCTCTCGTAATGAACAATGTATTTTGAATGTTATCACTATTACTATTCCTGATGTATATTTTTTTTATTAATATACATGCAAGATAAAATTTCACTTTTACGTGAAGATATTTGAGTAAAATCAAATGTTGGCATGAAATTATTATTTTAATATTATCAAAAGATTATTGATTTATGCAAATATAGGAAAATTATTTAATATACATATTGTTCGATCACAAGCAAGTTATTTTTTGCATATAGGGTGCTGACATATTTATGTTATTCTACGAAGTAATTAATTATTTCCTATTTATGCAAGTCATGCAAAGATCACAATGATCGGGAAGCAAGATGAGTTCAAGAATGCAACATCTTCATAAATGTGATCTAATCACAAAGACATTTCTAATATCAATATTTGAAAAGTTGATTTATAAGATTGAAAGACATCATCTACAAGTATTAATATTTGAAAAGTTGGTTTACAAGATTGGAAGATATCTTCTACAAGAATTAAGTGATGTTTTAATCAGAAAAAGTATAATATGCGTTGTACTCCTTTTTTCTTAGCCGAAGTTTTATCCCACTGGGTTTTCCTGGAAAGATTTTTAATGAGGCATCTACCAATGCAAATTACAATATGTGTACTCTTTTTCCTTCACTAAGATTTTTTTTAATAGAATTTTTTTCTAGTAAGGTATTAACGAGGTACATTATCTGTTGAATAGACATTCAAGGGGAATGTTATAAATATATTTGTATTATAGTGAATGTCTATAAATGTAGTTATACTATAGTGAATATCTATCTTGTTTCTTGGGAGAAAAGTTAGGATTAGTTTTTCCCTATAAATAAAGGGGTTCTCTTTCATTGTATTTCATTCCTAAAGAAAAATAAGAAGTTTTTCCTCTTCTCTCTTTTTTTAAAATATTCTTCTTCTTGTTTTACTATTTTATAACATGACAATTATGTCTAGCTATACCCTTAATATTAGTAAGAATGCACAATATTAAAGATGAGAAATTCAATATATTTTTATTAAATAGGGATGACTTTATAAACTCTACACTGTATTTATTATTTTTTATGAGCATGAAAAGAGGTAAAATGTAACACTCCAAAAGTCCCTAAGATCAGACCCTAGACTTGAAGTAGAAACCAGTAGGAAAATAGACTTGTTATCATACAACAGAATACTTAATGACCCATTAAGTGAGGCAATGAACCAAGAAGTAATCTGTGAAGAACAATCTAAGTTTACCAACTTCCCTACCTAATGAATCGTTAAAGCACTTGACGAGTCATCAAGTGAAGTCGTTCTGAGCAGACAACCAAGTTTCTGAAACTTGACATTTTATTTCCAGTGGTAACGAGTTAGGTAATGATTCATTGTCCTTAGTAACAATTCGCTCTGATGGAAATTGATGTGAGGATAAGAGAATGTCTAATCCAGCTTCAATGGCAACGAGAGGAAGCAATGACTTGTTAAGTTTATTGACAAGTCATTCTGTCTAGGTGTTATGTGAAGATCAAAAAGTGAGCGATTGGATTTAGGGATGACGGATGGCCACCAAGAGTCATCATGAGACTAATGACTCGTGAAGTGGATCACTGTCACTGGCGGGCCAAATTTGATAGACGAGATCCCAGGGATATTTAGTAATTTAAGAAGGGAATTAAGGGAAATTAGCAACGTTTACCTCTCATTCTCTCCTAGACTCTCAGAAACAGTACATTGAAGATAGAACATCCTCTCAAGTCTAAGCTAGGGTTCCACTACAAGAGCTGTAAGTTCAAGGTTTAACAAGAGATTCTTCTGTTCCAGGTATATGGAAATTTAACAAGGGATATTCTTTCACCCTAGTGTCCCTAACATTTTTAGAAAACCTAACATTGTCAGCTCTGTAGAAGATCATGTCCTAGGGTTTTTCAGTCATCTTATGAACTCCTTGATTCTCTTAATGTTTGAAGTCTCCTCATGATTGTTAGTAAGTAAAATTCATGATTTTATCTCCTATTATGATTGTGGTATGATTTCAATTTAAGCCTGCATGATTTAACATTATTTCAAAAAGATTATCTTATTATGAGTATATAACCTTAGCATGATTTCTACATGAATGTT
This sequence comes from Datura stramonium, assembly GCA_018107945.1. Taxonomy (NCBI): domain Eukaryota; kingdom Viridiplantae; phylum Streptophyta; class Magnoliopsida; order Solanales; family Solanaceae; genus Datura; species Datura stramonium. Next base: position 62,823 of record JACEIK010003879.1, read on the forward strand.
TTTCAGTGCAATTAGTACTTTCAGATTGTCAATATTATCAGTATTAGGTCCTGTAGACTCTTAGAGAACTTTCAAATAAAGTTGTTCTAACTTAGTCTTTGGGCATCAGTTTTCGAGCTATTAGCATATTACGCGTAAATAGTTAGTGAATTATCAGTAGGGAGTAGTACTTAGCATTAAGTAGGCCGGAGTTCAGCGCACCACGTCTCAAAACTATGTGCCACCGTAGGTTATTAGCCAGAATTGGTATCAATTAATGATCACACCACTATGACTTTTGTACTCTGCAAGGTATATTTGGTCCTACCGATGGTGCGTATACATCGAACTCCACATTTATCTCACACAGTTATATGTCGGTTAATAGACTCTCCCATAGTACATTACAATTTTCAGCTACAACCACAACTTCAGTTTTCAGAGCATGTAGAAGACCCTAAAATTAGTTTTACTTTTACTTTCAGTATTTTTAGATTGTCATATCACTTTCAGTATTTATGCATTTCGGATGGGATCATTGCACATCAATTCAGTTATGTTTTTCAGATTTAATAGCATGTTTTATACTTCAGTTGCACATATCATATACTTAGTACATTCAAATTACTGACCACATACTCTTTGTTCTTTATCATTTTATGATATAGATTCAGGTACTTAGGTGCAACATCACAGTTAGACTCATTCCAGTGCCCATCAGCCGCTATCAGTAGTGAGTCCTCATCATTTGAGTACTGGAGTTATCTTTTCTTCAGTTATTTTTGTCTTTGGATTAGATTCAGACTTTAGAGTTAGCTGAGAGCTTGTTCTAGGAGCTCATTAGTAAGTAGAGGCTTTCAGACAGAGTAGTAGTATTTTCAGCATTATGGCTCAGTGTTTATCAATCAGTTTAAATTCAGCTTACTTATTATGTATAAGTTCTTATTTATAAACTCAGTTAGCTTTCACAAAGTTTCCTTATAACTCATATTATGATAGTGATATATCCTGCCATGGGTTATCTTGAGGTCATTTGTCACTCTAGGCACCGTGTCGCGTCCAAGGTATATACTTGGGTCGTGAAAAATTTGGTACCAGAGCATCAGATTTAGGAGTGTCCTAGGGTGTCTGAAAGCTGCATTAAGTAGAGTCTTTTTCATGGGTGTGAAGTGCACCACACTTATGAGGAAGAGGCTACGAGACATTTTATGAAAATTTCCCTTCTTTAATAATTTTTATCGTGCAATAGAGTGTGAAACTCTAAAATATCCTTCTAAAACGTACTCTACATATTTATAGAAGATGCCTCCTAGACGAGTTAATGGAAGGATGAACGATAATAGAAAGCAACAAGCCCCACCATTTCTAGTAGACCCTCTAAACGAGCAAGTGACTCATGCTAAGTTCAGGGTTGCGTTCCAAATACTTGCCCAAGCTATGACCAACCAGGTTAATCAGCAGGCCATTGCACCTGCTAATCCGAATAGAAATGCAGCTACTGCCAGAGTCTGGGACTTCACTTGGATGAAGCCCTTAGAGCTCCAAGAGACTAAGGTGGATGAGGATCCACAAGACTTCATTGATGAAATCCAAAATATCACCCAGATCATGGGCATCACTTCGATCGATAGTGTAGACTTGGCTACATATTAGCTGAAGGGAGTGGCCCAGACTTGGTACAAATAGTGGAAGGGGTAGGCATAGTGGTGCAGGCTCAGTAGATTGGGATGAGTTTGTTACATGTTCCTGGATAGATTCTTTCCTCGTGAGTTAAGGGAAGAAAAGATGGAGGAGTTCAGCAACTTGAAATAGAACTTCGTGGAAGTCCAAGAGTATGCCCTGAAGTTCACCCAGCCGGTTGGTATGATCTAGAGATGGTTGCTGAACCTAGGGCTCAGATGAGCAAGTTCGTTTAAGGTGTTTCAGACCCAATGGTCAAGGAGTGCAGGACCACTATGCTCATTAGTGACATGGATTTCTCCTACCTTATGATCCATGCACAAAAAATTAAGGAGAAGCTGAAGGAAAGGGAAAGGGAGAACAAGAGGGGCTAGACAGGACATTTTTACTATCTTAGTAGAGTTTGGCCGGTGGAGGTCGCTCACAACATTATCAAAAATCTTCAGCTCCAGTACCTTCTTCGGCTAGTGCTCCTTTTCCTAGACCCTGTGTGGATAAGAAAGGTAAAGAATCTGGCTCTAAGTCTCAGAATAATGTTTCTAGCAGCTGCACTTTTCTAGCATGCCTTAAGTGTGGCAAGAATCATACAGGGGTGTCATGACCGAAAATAGGCCCAGACTGAGACACGAAACCTAGAACTATGAATAGCTCCAAGTCGACCCATGGAATGAACATAGTGGCTAAAGAGAATACATTAAATGGAAACTGGTAAATTAAACATGAATAAGCGGAAGTCTGCAATTATATCATCCATACAGAGTCACTACTGACAAGATGAGATTCTATATGTTGTCTGAAAAAGCCTCTAACATAACTGAAGAGCTGATGGGAAAACATCCCCAACTAGCTCACTAAAAGTATGAAAACTGAAAGTAACACAACTCAACAATTTGAAGTTCCTCAAAGGATGAGGATTCACCAACAAGAGAACTGGACTAAGCTCTGGAGATTGACTAATGGAGAAACTGAGTCTGAGCATTTGAACCTATATCATGAAATGATATAACATAGAGTATGCCGTTAGTACTTGAAATGTACTGAGTATGTAAGGTAAGTAAAACAAACTAAGTATAACTGAAATCATGCTCATAACATAAATCCTAAGATCATGAGAGTAAGGACCGCATGCTGATATCTGAAAACATGTATAGTCATAAGCTGAATTTCATATCTGAATAAGATGACCCAAAGCTGAAAATAGAATCATATGGCTTGCCATAGATGAAACCATAAGTAAAATCTTATAAACTAATCATTGGGTCAAACCTGCTGAAAATATAATATCATATGTCATAAACGTGCATAACTGAAATCATGAGGAACAATGGGAGACTCGTCATAATCGAAAACCACCATATATGAGCGCATGATGATCCCATGTCTTGCCCATATAGAGGAGGGCCATCCTAAGCCTTTCCAGGGAAAAGGATAAGTAAGGTGTGATATCACGGTGTGCGCTTGGGCAGGGGGAAACGCTCTCTTGAGAGGCCTTGAAAATATACCTACATTGGTGCGTAGTTTATGAGACCTGGAAATATTGGAACCCCTAGCCTATTCGGTGCTAGACACTACCTCCAAAATATGTATAATTCTCATATAATCATATTCTAAAACATAACTTGAATCTATACGTTTGAGGAGTCTTGACTCCAAAACATATATCTATTATTTGATTTTGTTACCCTCGCTAGATCACAAAACATGCTTGTCTTGTGTGGGCTTGCCTAAATCTCAAAGTCATGCATACTTGAAATAGACTTCATTGATCAAAATCATAGATTCATACATGAATTTTTTTTAAATATTCATACTTACTAGATATCTCATCATACTTGAAAGCATCAATCATAAACTTGACTTATACATGAACTTGCAAAATCAGGCATAATTTTCTAAAATTTGAAAGCATGAATTTATAACTAAAATAAATATAAAATCTACCCATGAATATTAAACATACTTTAAAACATGAAGGGAATTGACCCATAAATAAATCATAGAGAATTTCATAAAATTAGGCTAATATCCCATAGGATCATGAACTTGATCTAGAACTTGAATTGATAGAATTGAGGAGAATTTTGAGCATGAGAGTGAAAGAAACTCTCACTCATAACCCTACATACTTGGGTAAACTGATTCTCAATTTGTCTTTGAGAGCCCAAGATATTTGGAGGAGAATTAGAGGGTTTCAAGCTTGATCTTCAAAGGAAAACTTATAATGTTGCATGTATGGGAGTTGAATGAATTACTATAGGTTAAACCCTCTTAAAATTCTCCTAACAGAGCATAAAACGACGTAGTTTAGGGCTTAGGAGCTTAAAAATTATAAAATTCCCTTACTGATTCACCTTGAAAAGTGACATTCCCAGTCACTACGAGGAACATGATGAGTCATTAGGTCCTCTGACAACTCGTTGTCTCCCTTTGTCACCACCACTGGAAAATTTTCCATTCACTAAACTTTCTCTCCTCATGGACCACTTGACGAGTTGTTAGATGCACGATGACTCGTATCGTCCCATCTGTTTCCATTTCCCAAGAACGAAACCTCCTCAAAATTAGGCACCACCTTACGGGTCACTTAATGACCCATTAGGTCACACCACAAGTCACTGAATGACTCGTTCTATGACCTGGTGCAGATTTTCTTCTTTCTCTATTTCAACCCTCGGGTGTGATCTTAGGGACTTTGGGGTATTATAATATCTCTCCCTTGGAAATATTCATCCTCAAATGTGGGTTAAACATACTGAAAGATTGGAGAAAGAACTGAAATCCCACGACTAAAAAACTAAAGCTGAAAACTGATGGAGTGACTGACTTCGGACTGATACACATGACTAAATTGAAACCAAAATTCATATATACATTCTAGAACATGAAAGGAATTGAGAGATATAAACTTGACATGAAACTAAATAGAGTATTAGAGAGGAAATAGATACCTCAAGTTGAGACAGAGATGGAAGGAAATAAATGCGGGTATTTAGCCATCATATATGCTTCGGCTTCCCATGTAGCTCCCTTAACAACCTAATTCCTCCACAAGACTTTCACTGAAGCTACTTTGTTGTTCCTCAACTTCCGAACCTGATGATCAAGGATCTCAATGGGTACCTTCTCATAGGTAAGGCTATCCTTCATGCCTATTCTATTCACTGGAACAATCAAAGCCGGGTCATCAATACACTTCTTCAATCGCGATACATGAAAAACTGGATGCACTAATGCTAACTCCACTGGTAGCTCCAACTCATAGGCCACCATGCCAATACACCTCAAAATCCTGTATGGGCCTACATATCAGGGACTTCAAGAACAGCCAATCATCAACTTCAAACTCGAGTTCTCTCCGCCTAACATCCGCATATGACTTTTGACAACTCTAAGCTATTTTCAGCCTTTCCCTGATAAGGTGAACTTTCTCCATGGCCTCATGAACTGATTTTAGCCCTATCAATGTAGCTTTACCTACTTTGAACCAACCAATAGGTGACCTATACCTCCGCCCATAGAGGGCCTCAAACGAAGCCATCTGAATGCTAGAATGGTAACTGTTGTTGTAAGCGAACTGGATGAGAGGTAAATGATAATCCCAACTGCCTTTGAAATCAATCACACATACTCTTAATATATACTTAAGAGTGTGAATGGTACACTCGGCTTGACCATCTGTTTGCGGGTGAAAAACTGTGTGAGCTTGACCTGAGTACCAAGTCCCTTCTAAAATAATCTCCAAAACTGCCATGTAAATTGAGTACCTCTATCCGAAATGATGGACAATGGAACTCCATACAACCGAACTAACTCTTAAATATATAATCTAGCATAATCCATGCTGAATCGATAGTTTTGACTGGTAGAAAATGAGCTGCCTTGGTCAACCTGCCTACCACCACCCATATAGAGTCATACTATCGGCGAGTGTGAGGTAATCCTGTGGTGAAGTCTATATTGATCTCTTCTCACTTCCAAGTGGGGATACTGATGTCCTGTATCATACTTATAGGTCTCTGATGCTCCACTTTCACTTGTTGACAGTTCGGACACTTACCCACAAATTATATTATATCCTTTTATATGCCATTCCACCAATAGACTTTCCGTAGGTCATGGAATATCTTGGTGGCACCTGGATGTATAGAATATCAGGAACCACGAGCCTTGTGAAACATCCCTTATCTCAAATCATCGACATATGGAACACATAAATGACCCTAATATCGAAGCACATTATATCCCCCTTAGGAGAAGATCTCCACCTTCTGATTTTGAACCTCGTCTTTCAACTTCACCAAAATAGGGTCCTCATCTTGCCTAGCCTTGACCTCTATCACCAAAGAGGATTCAGAACCATTATGAAAAATTACCACCACCCGTCGAATCAACAAGGCGAACTCCTAAAAGTACAAGCCTATGTACATCCTTCACTAGCTCTTTTCCATCTTCTACATTAGAAATACTCTCCATGGATAGCCTACTATGAGCATCCTCCACTACATTGGCCTTGCCTGGATGATAAAGGACACTCATGTCATAGTCCTTGAGAATCTGTAACCACCTCTGTTGTTGCAAATTTAGGTCCTTCTAAGTGAACACATACTGTAGGCTCTTATGGTCTGTGAACACATATACATGAACCCCATACAAGTAATGTCTCCAAGTCTTCAACACGAACACCACCGCTGCCAATTCTAGGTCATGTGTCAGATAATTCTTCTCATGAGTCTTAAGCTGTCTAGAGGCATACATAATGACTTTACCATGCTGCATCAACACACAACCAAGAACAACCTGTCACGACCCGAGCATGGGCGCGAATCGAGACACTGAATCTAGAACCATAAATGGCCCCAGGTCAACCCATGACATGAACATGACAACTAAAGATTAGTATAACTAAGCTGATAACTGAAATCTGAAATAGTAGAAATCTAAATGACAAATTTTTATCAAACGGATACATCATAATATAAAATCCAAAGCTGAATATACAAGTCTATGTCTGTAAAGCCTTTATCATGTTGACGAGCTGATAGGACAACACCCCAACTAGCTCACTAAAAATCTGAAACTGAAATAACGTAACTCAACTAACTAAATGTCCTCGAAGGATGAGGACTTATGAACAATAGAACTGGGATAAACTCCGGAGATTGGCTAACGGCGAACTGAACCTGGACGTATGAACCTGAATCATAAAACGATACAACATAGAGTATGTGGTCAGTACTTGAAATGTACTGAGTATTCAAGGTAAGTAAAACAGGATAAGTAAATAAAATTGAAATCATGCATATCATAAATCATAACATCATAAGGTTCTGAGAATAAACGCTGCATGCTGATATCTGAAAACATGAATCGACATAATAGAAATAGTGCATATGGCTTGCCATATCTGAAATCATAGGTAAAAGCTCATAAACTGATCCTTGGATCAAACCTGTTGAAAACATAATATAGTATCTTATAATATATGGATTACTGAAATCATGAGGAACAAAGGGAGACTCATCTTAACCGACAACCACCATGTATGAACACATGATGATCCCACGTCATGCCCACGCGGAGAAGGGAAATCCTAAGCCTTGCTAGGGCAAAGGATTAAATAAAGTGTGATATCAGGGTGGGCCCTTAGGCCGGGGAAACACTCTACTGAGAGGCCCCAAAGTATACCTACATTGGCATGTAGTTTATGAGACTGGGGAACCTTAAAAACCCTAGTCTACTCGGTGATAGACACTACTCCAAAAATACATATAATTCTCATATAATCATATATGAAAACATAACTTAAATCTTAACATATGGGGAGTTTTGACTCCAAATCTTGAGATAACTAAACTTATTAACCTTGGCTAAATCATGAAATCATGCTTAACTTAAGTGGGCTTGTCCAAATATTAATATCATGCTTGCACGAAATAGACATCATAAGTAAAATCATAAATATATTCATGGGTAATTTTTTAAACCTTCATACATGCTAGATATTTCATCATTACTTGAAACCCTCCAATCATAAACTTGCATAATTGGGTAAAATCTTCTAAACGCGAACCCATATTTCTAATTGAAAACGTTGTTAAATCTTCCCATTAATCATCAAACATACTTTAAAATACAGGGAATCAACCCATAAACAATTTGTAAATCTATGAAATTAGATTGAAATCCCACCTTTTTAAATAATAATTTAAGTTGAAGGACTTGCTTCATGAAATTAAAGAGAATTATAGGCATGAAGGTAGGAAAAATCCTCATTCATCGCTACACATACCTATGTAAGCTAAATCTACACCTTTCCTCAAAAAGCCCAGAGATTTGGCGAAGAACTTGAAAGAATTTTAGGCTTGATCTCCTTAGGATCCTCTAAAGTTGCATGCATAGGAAGGGGAAGGGGTTAGAATAGGCAAAACCCTCTTAAAACCCTACTAACTCAGCTTAAAACAATGTAGTTTAGGGCATAGGATCTTAGAATTATACAGTAATGCCATTACTTGAATCATAAATTTTACTTCTGAATGCTACGACTCCACCATGGGTTATACCTCCATATCCGCGACTCGTAGTTGCCATCCATAACCACCACTATTTTTTCCTAAATTTCTGAAGTTTTCCATGGGCCCAGACTACGACTCGTACCACCAACCTGAGTCGTTGGTCCCACTGTAGTCCTTGCTTCCAGATCCTTGGGTCCTCCTCACGGGTGCAGGTCACGATGTTGTTTCCCACAATGGGTCGTACAAAGACTCATACCTTCTAATCAGGGTAACTCATTCTTCAGACCATGGTTCATCCTACGACTTGTGACATACTCCACGTGTCGTACCTTCGGCTCATTGCGGGTAGAGTACATTCCAGCGGTGGCTGGGTTATGGCCTCTACTATGGACTTGTTTGGATGAAGGCTAGTCTGCAGTAGATGTCCAGGCCTTCCCACACCCAAAACACCACCTGACCCCGTTAGTACTCTTCAGGGAACTTCCTGCCACAATTGCCTGAAGTGTCATGCTAGGCTCTCTTGACTGCTTCCCTAGATCCCGGAGCGATGTCCCTTGCCCCAGTCATTCCTAGATCAAGATTGCACACTAGCTGATGACGGTGCTTGGGCTGATGGTCTCTAGTGGGACTGCTGATGATGTGCACTGGACCTCTGTTTAGGAAAATCAAGGAAAGCTGCCTGTCCTATCCCTCTTGGCTCTCTCTCTCTTTCCTTCATCTGATCCACCTCTCCCTTTCTTTCAATAAGGTGTATATAACCAATTGAGAAAAGTCTAGAATCACTATTTAACGTGCGGTCCTACACTCTGACCAATTAGAATCTAACTACTTCATACATAAATTTATTTATATGGGCTCTCTAATTCCGCAATCATCTTCCCGTGCATACTTTGACAGCCGAATGAACTCCAAAAGTGTACTCTTGCACAGTCATATTTTGCATCAAGTTGATGAACTTTTCCCCTTTTGCTTCCCTCAACTCCCTAAGGAAGAATCATTTAAGAAGTCATGAACTCATCCTAGCTCACAGGAACTGACTGCTCTACCGTCTCTCCACTAATGGTACCAAATATAAGCAGCCCTTTCAGTTGATAGAAGGCTAAGTCTGCCAACTCTCTTCTCCACTGTCACCCCCATAATGCGGGTGATCTTCTACACCTCCTCAAGAAACTCATGCGAGTTATGATCTACTCTTGACCCAAGGAACTTAGGAGGATTCATCCTGAGGAAGTCCTGAACTCGAGCCACCGCTACATTTCCATTCCTAGGGACATGGGCCACCACCTATTGGTTGACTAAGATGTCAAAGCCACAGGCTAACATTTGAAAACCCACCCTAAACTCGGCATGAAAAGACCTGCTAGAGAGAAAGGACTTTGGTGCTGGCAAGGCTTGCTGATGCCCATCTCCATTGCCATCTTCATGGCCATTTTGTTCTGTTCCTCTATCATTTACTCGAGTGTGGAGGATGATTACGCAAGCGTATAGAACAAGTTAGAAAAATAGAGAGTACTTCTTCATGACATAGAACATGAAAAAAAGGAAATTTCCTAAAACGTCTTGTAGCCTTTCCTTCATAAATTGTGGTGCACTTCACACCCATATAAAAGAATCTACTCAACACGGATTTCAGACACCCTAGGACACTCTAAGCGTATGCTCCGATACCAAGTTTTCATGATCGAACATAGGCTTAGACCGAGATACTGAACCTAGAACCATGAATGGCTCCAAGTTGACCCATGGCATAACATAGTGGCTAAAAAGCATGCATTAAACGGAAAATGGTAAACTAAAGATGAATAACCAGAAGTTTGTATTCATATTATCCATACAAAGTCATTACTAATAAGTTGAGATTTTACATATTGTCTGAAAAAGCCTCTAATATAACTAAAGAGCTAATGGGAAAACATCCCCAACTAGCTCATTAAAAAGTATAGAAAATTGAAAGTAACACAAATCAATTATGAAGGTCTTGAAGGATGATGATTCACCAACAGAGAAATGGACTAGATGTGGAGGCTGGCTAATGTCGAAATTGAGTCTGAGCGTCTGAACATGTATCATAAAATGATACAACATAAAAGTATATGATTAGTACTTGACATATACTGAGTATGTAAAGTAAGTAAAACATAATGAGTAAAATATAACAAAATCATGCACATAAACATAAATCATAAGATCATTAGAGTAAGAACTGCATGATGATATAGGGAAAATATGTATATTCATAAACTAAATTCCTTATTTGAATAGAATGACCCAAAGCTCAAAAATAGAATCATATGGCTTTCTATAGAAGAAATCATAAGTAAAAGCTTATAAACTGATCATTAGGTCAAACCTGCACAAAGCACAATATCATATGTCATAACACATGCATAACTAAAATCATGAGGAACAATGGGAGACTCGTCAATTTAACCGACATACCACCATATTTGAGCGCATGATGATCTCATGTCTTGCCGACATGGGGAGGGATATCCTAAGCCTTGCCAACACGAAGGATAAGTAAGGTGTGACATCCGCGATGTGCCCTTGGGCAGGGAAAAGGCTCTCTTGAGAGGCCCCAAATATACCTACGTTGGCGCGTAGGTGTATGAGACCGGGGAACCTTGAAAACCCTAGCCTACTCGGTGCTAGACACTGCTTCCAAAACATGTGTAATTCTCATATAATCGTATTCTAAAACATAAATTAAATCTATACATTTGAGGAGGCTTGACTCAAAACATATATCTATCATTTGATCTTGTTGCCTTGGCTAGATCATAAAACATGCTTGTCTTGTGTGGGCTTACCTAAATCTCAAAGTTATGCATACTTGAAATAGACTTCTTTGATCAAAATCATATATTCATACATGGGAAATTTGTAAACATTGATGCATACTAAACATCTCATCATACTTGAAAGCATCAATCATAAACTTGACTTATTCATGAACTTGCATAATTGGTTATAATTCTCTAAAACTTGAAAGCATGAATTTATAATCCAAAATATATATAAATCACCCATGAATCTTAAAACATGCTGAAACATGAAGGGTGATTCGCCACGTCATAGAGAATTTCATAAAATTAGGATAAACCCCATAGGATCGTGAACTTGATCTAGAACATGAATTTATTGAATTGAGGAGATTTTTCGAGCATGAGAGTGAAAGGAACTCTCATTCATAACCCTACATACACGGGTTAACTAATTCTAAACTTATCTTTGAGATCCCAAGAGATTTAGAGGTGAATTGAAGGATTTCAAGCTTGATCATCTAAGGGATCTCCTATTTGCATTCATGGGAGTTGAATGAATTAGAATAGGTTAAACCCTCTTAAAATCCCCTCTAACAGAGCTTAAAATGACATAGTTTAGGGATTAGGGATTAAAAATTACAAAAATGCCCTTATCGATTCACACAGCCCAAGTGACACTACCAGTCACCACAAGGGACATGAAAAGTCGTTAGGTCATCTAACGACTCGTTATCTCTCCTTATCACCACCACTGGAAAATTTCCATTCATTGAACTTCCTCCCCTCCAGACCACTTGGCAGGCGTTAGATGCATGCAGACTCATCGTCCCTTTTGTTCTCACTACCCAAGGAGCCAGCACCTCCTCAAAACTGGGCTCTACTTAATGGGTCACTTAACAGCCCATTAGGTCACACCACGAGTCACTGGACGACTCATTATGTGACATGGTGCAGATTTTCCTGCTTTCTCTATTTCAACCCTTGGTTCTAATCTTAGGGTCTTTTGAGGTATTACAGGGAGTACTGTCTTGGCAAGGAGGATTGTCTCGATTGTGGTCAACTAAGACCATTGATTGAGAGGATTATTACTTCTACTGTATATGGAAAGAATCAGTCTACTACTTCACTAACCCCTTTAGGTCACCCATCTCAGGGTACTACTTACGGTACAAATGGTGGTTGGCACCCATAAGCTTTGCTTCCATGCCTTCTCATCTCATCGGGATCAAGAGAACTCACCTGATGTAGTCACTAGTAATGTTATGACTCTTTTTACTTTGATGTTTATGCATTGTTAGACCTAAGAGCCACACTATTTTTGTGACTCCTTATATTGCTGTAAAATTTGATGGTCATTCCCAAGCCTATCGAGCCCTTCCCAAATTTGTACTCTTTTGTTGGTGAATGGGTGGCACTTGAGACGGGTATATAGGGATTGCCCAGTCACAATCTTACAAAAATGTTACCACTATTGATTTAGTAGAGTTAGATATGATTGGTTTCGATGTCATTCTTGGGATGGACTGGTTTCACTCCTGTTATACCTCGATGATCGATTGTATAACCAAGATCATTAGATTCTAGATTCCTAATAGGCGATGCTTGGAATTAAAGGATAGTACCTCAGTGTCTATAGATCGGTTTCTCTCTTCATCTAATTTGGGTTGAAGTTCAATTTCAAAGCCCCAGCACTTCAGTCAATTCAATCATAAATGAATTTCAGAAGTGTTTCCTGATGATATTCCCAGAATCACTTATGAATGGGAAATATAGTTCAATATAGACCTTCTTCCAGATAACCAGCCTATCTCAATTCCTCCATAAATACTCCAACTGAGCTTAAGGAGTTGAAAGACCAACTGAAGAACCTCTTAGAAAAAGGCTTCATTAAACCCAACATCTCTCCATGAGGTTCCCCGGTTCTCTTCGTGTATAAAAAGGATGATTCCCTTAAGATGTGCATGGATTACCATCAGCTGAACAAAATCACAGTCAAGAATAAATATCCCATTTCAAGGATTGATGACTTGTTCGATCAACTGAAGTGCTAGCTGCTTTTGAAAGATAGACCTTAGATCTAGCTTTATCATCGGCTCGAGTCGAAAGTATGACATTTCAAAGATAGCCTTCATAACTCGATATGGTCACTATGAATTTTATTGTTATCTCTTTTGGACTAACAAATGCTCCTGTAACTATTATGGACTTGATGAATAGGATGTTTCAAATAGTATTTGGACATGTTTTTCATCGTCTTTATAGATGACATCCTTGTCTATTCTCAGAGAGAGGATGAGCATGCAAACCAATTGAGGATAGTACTGCAGACTCTCAAGGACTTCAAATTATTAGCTAAGTTTAGCAAGTTTGGATTCTAGTTTAAATCAATAATATTCCTAGGTCATATCATATACAACGAGCGTATTTAGGTTGATCCTTAAAAGATTGAAGCAGTGAAGAGGTGGCCGAGACCCACCTCTCCATCAGATATTAGGAGTTTCATAGGTTTAGCTGGCTATTATAGACGATTTGTGGAAGGATTTTCCTCTATTCCCCTCTTCTATGTCCAGCTTGACTCAGAAAAAAAGTTAAATTCCAGTGATCTGATGCTTGCGAAAAGAGTTTTCAAGAGTTGAAAAATTGACTCACTACTACTCCAGTTTTACATTACCAGAAGGTTCAGATGGTTCATAGATTTATTGCTTGATACCTCCAGTTAGCCTTGGTTGTATGCTGATGCAACATGGTGAGGTGATAGCCCATTCTTTTCATCATATTTATAGATGACATCCTTGTCTATTCTCAGAGAGAGGATGAGCATGCAAACCAATTACGGATAGTACTGCAGACTCTCAAGGACTGCCAATTATTAGCTAAGTTTAGCAACTGTGGATTCTAGTTGAAATCAATAATATTCCTTGGTCATATCATATCCAGCGAGCGTATTCAGGTCGATCCTTAAAAGATTGAAGCGGTGAAGAACTGGTCGAGACCACCTCTCCATCAGATATTAGGAGTTTCATAGGTTTGGCTGGTTATTATAGGCGGTTTTGTGGAAGGCTTTTCCTCTATTGCCTCTTCTATGTCCAGCTTGACTCAGAAAAGTCAAATTCAGTGATTTTGATGCTTTATGAAAAGAAGTTTTCAAGAGTTAAAAAATCGACTCACTACTGCCTAGTTTTGACATTACAGGGAAAGGTTCAGATGGGTTCATGATTTGTGTGATACCTCCAAATTGGCCTTGGTTGTATGCTGATGCAACATGGTAGAGGTGGTAACCCATGCTTCTAGACAACTCATATTCACAAGAAGAATTACCCGACTCATGATCTTGGTGGCAGCAATGGTTTTGCTTTAAAGATTTGGAGGAACTACCATTATAGGTGTTCAAGTGGATGTGTTTACTAATCATAAGATTAGAGTATGTGTTCCAGTCAAAGGATCTAAATATTCATTAGAGTAGATGGATTTATGTTGTTGAAGGACTATGATATGATCATCTAGTACCATTCGAGAAAGTCCAATTGTAGTGGCTGACGCCCTCGGCCAGTTATTGATGAAGTGTTTCTCACATTAAAGGATGATAAGAAAGAGATGATTAGAAGTATTCACGGGCTGGCTCATTTGGGAGTTTCTCTGGTTGATTTAGCTGAAGGTGGAATTATAGTTCAGAATGGTTCAAAGTCTTCTCTGGTGATAGATGTTAAAGCAAAGCAAGATGATGATCTAATATTTATTAAGTTGAAGGAAGTAGTTACGTAAAAAGAGGTGGAAGCATTCTCCAAAGGAGGAGATGGTGTGCTCCGCTTGATCGGGGTAGGTTATGCATTCCCAGATATAGATGGTTTGAGGCAACATATATTGATAGAATCCCAACACACTCGATATTCTATTCATTCAGGTGCCACAAAGATGTACTATGATCTATGGGAAGTCTATTAGTGAAATGGCATGAAGAAGATATTACGAAATTTGTGGCTAAGTGTTCAATTTTAAACGGAGTTAAGGTCGAGCATCGAGACCGGGAGAGTATGACTCAAGATGCATCAGCATTCCTACTTTGAAGTGGGAAGAGATGACATGGATTTTTTTATTAAATGTTTACATAGATGTTCCATAACATGATTCGATGAGTGAGTACGTAGATCGGATGACTAAGTGAGCATATTTCCTACCAGTTAAGATTGTTTTGATTCAGCTAAAGTTATTCTAGACTTTACATTTAGGAGTTGGTCAAACATCCTTGGAGTTCTCTTGTCCATCATTTCTAATAGGGTACTCAATTTATATCATACTTTTGGAATTCTTTAAAGGACTTGGTACTCATGTTAAACTCTAATAGAGAGCTTTTCACCTGCAGACAGATGATCCAGGCTGAATAGAGTATTTAGACTCCGGAGGATATGTTTAGAGCTTGAATTATTGATTTTAATGGTAATTGAGATGATCACCTTCCTCTCATCGTAATTTCTTACAACTTGGTTACCACTCAGCATTCGGATGGCCCTATTTAAGGCACTTTACGATGGAAGTGTAAATCTCCTATAGGTGGTTTGAGATTGGTGAAGCTATCTTGATTGGGCTTGATTCAGTACATGAGGATATCAAAAGTTAAGCTTATCAGAGAAAGGATGAAAATAGCTCAAAGCCATCAAAATCATATGCGGATATGAGGAGAGAACATGAGTTTATGGCTAATGATTGGGTCTACTTGAAGATTTCACCCATGAAAAAGGGTGATGAGGTATGGAAAGAAAGGAAAACTTAGTCCCCACTATGTTGGTCCTTATAACATCCAGAGGTGTTTTGGCAGGAGTAGCTGAGTTGGACTTGCTTGCGAGTTAGCGTCGGGAGTGCAACCAGTCTCATATTTCTTTATTAAAGAAAAGTGTCGGTGATCCGACCTCAGTTGTGCCCTTGGAGAGTTCGGGTGAAGAAAATCTTTCTTACGAGGAATCCTAGTTGAGATTTCTTGATTGTATGGTTCGTAAGTTGAGGGACAAGAAAGTCGCGTCAGTGAAAGTCCTTTGGAGGAACAAACTTGTAGAGGGAGTAACGTAGGAAGTAGAAGTAGACATAATGGCCAAGTATCCTCACCTCTTCCTTCCAGTTTAGTCCCAGCCTAAGGTAATAATTTCGTCCTTAGTATTCTGTCGGTTTCATGTCCACTCAATTGCTTTCATGTCTTAGAATGTTTCATGAAACTAGTTTCTTATATGTGTATCTTAATTAAAGCAGTCATTCTAGTAGTAATTAGTTATTTGTATTAAGTCGGGATTGAAACTCTTTTCCTTGTCTTCTTAGCTTTAGTTAGTCTTCATTCAAGGACAAATTTTTCCAATGGGGAGATAATATCCACAAGTTTCTAAGATCAGACTCTAGACTTGAAGTAGAAACCAGCAAGAAAATAGACTGTTTATAATAGAGCAGGCATAGCGACCCGTTAAGTAAGGTAATAAATCATCAAGTGATCCGTAAGAGAAATTCTAGATCCTAAACTTCCCTACCTAACAGAGTACAGGGCGCCCGACAATTGTCAAGTGAAGTTGTTCTGAGAAAACAACCAAGTTCCGGAACTTGACATTTTCTTCCTAGTTGTAACGAGTTAGGTAGCGATTTGTTGATAGAAATTGATATGAGTATAAGAGAGATACTTTAATCTAGCTTTAGTGGAAATGAGAGGAAGCAATCGTTAAGTCTAGTGATGAGTTATCCTTTATAAATGTTACATGAAGATATGAAAGTGAGAAATTGGCTTCAGTGGTGATAGATCCACGATGAGTCATCATACAGACTGATGACTCGTGAAGTGGGTCATTGTCACTAGCTTGAGCCAGGGCAAACGGAGGATGGGATCGATTATTAGTAATTTCTTCATTTAACTCCTTAAGTATGTTGTTTTGGGTTCTTTAAGAGAGGGAGTATGGGGAATTAATTTTTACCTCTCATTCTCTCTAGACTCTCAGAAACAATATGTTGAAGACAAAACATCCTCTCAAGTCTTAGCTAGGGTTCCACTCCAGAAATTTTATAGGTTCAAGGTTTTAATAAATTATTCTACTTTAGGTATGCAGAAATTCAACAAGGGCATTTTTCACCTTGTATCCCTAATGTTATAGAAAACCTAATATTGTCATCTGTAGAAGATTATGTACTAGGATTTTTCAGTCATCTTATGAACTTTTAATGTTTCAGTCTCTCATGCTTGTAAGTGAGTAAAATTAATGATTTTATCTCCGATTGTATATTGTACTCTCACGCCATGATTATGGCATGATTTCAAGTTAAGCTTGCATGATTTAGCATTATTTCAAAAAGGTTGTCATGTTTTAAGTATATAACCTTATCATGGTTTTAGCATGAATGTTTTGATGCAATTAGTATTTTCATATTGTCAGCATTATCAATGTCAGGTCTTGTAGGCGCTGAGAGCACTTTTAGATAAACTAGTTCTGAATTACTCCTAGGACATCAGTTTCGAGCTATTTAGTATACTACTAGTAAATCAGTAAATTATCAGTCGGGAGTAATACTTAGCGCCCAGTAGGCCAAGGTTCAACATGCCCAGGTGTCAAAACTATGCACCATCGTAGGTTATTAGCCCAAATGGGCATCAGTTAGTGATCACACCAGTCATGCCTTTATACACTGTCTAGGTATATTGGGTCCTATTAGTAGACGTATACATCCCGAACTCCATATTTAGCTCATGTGATTATATGTCCCGGATTTATGTCACGGCCGAGTCAATACCCTAGACGAGACACAATACTTAGAGTGCAGAGTAATCCCAAGAGAACCCATGGTCTATCACTAACCACTTTGGTAAATTGAGTAAACATTAGTGGAAGCTTTAAATAAATAAGATTATTAAGAAAAACTGGTTTGACAAAAGTCCATACACATCTAAGAAAACAATACTGAATATTTGAGTCTATGTCTGAAGGACAACTACTAAATGATGAGTTGCTGGGACAAGCTCGGCTAACTCCTAAAGGATTTAAGCCAGAAAGTAAGTAAGTAGGAAATAAACATCATACTTGAAAGTTGAGGACTCACCAAGTGATGTTACTAGGCATTATCGTCTGAGGGATCTACTGACGATGCTGGGATTGAGAACCTGTGTCTGTCATGGCCACGATGCACATCATAGAAGGTATGCATCATTTTCCAGATATACTAAGTAAGTAGAGAATATAATAAGCATGAAAGAACAAGTTAATGAAATGTAGTGACATATAATAACCAACTGAAATACTGAAAGCAATTACAACTGAAATGCATAACTGATATGGTCAATAGTGACGCTGATTGATGGTCAGAGACATGTCTTGGATCTGAGATATTGATCTGAGCTAAACTAAACTAAACTGAACTGAGCTAAACTGAAACTGTAATGACTAGTGGGAGAGTTTGCCAAGCCGATATCACAACCCATTGACCTAGCCGTGAGTTTGATGTATACGCCCCATCATTAAGGACCTAATATACCTTACCCGAGGTATAAAAGCATGAACTAGGCGATCACAAATCTGGGACCATTGAGCCAATAAAATAACCTATGGTGGCAACATAGTTTTGGAAACTTGGATGCGCTAGAACCCTGGTCCGCTTGGTGTTAAGCTCTACTCCCACTAGATAGTCTAGATGGAATATTAAGCTGATAGCTCGAAATTAGGGTCCAACACTAAATTAGGGATACTTATTTGAAAGTACCTGAAGTCTTATTGGACTGGATTACATGGCACATTTTCTAGGCATCCATGCATTTGCCCATCTAGGCATGTGACATCTAGAAGGAACAAGGCGATAATTGATAACTGATAGTGGGAAGCATTACTAACACCTCAAGTACATTGTAGTCAAGCCAGTCAGTGACATTTATGAAAAACCTGAAAATGCTAACATTTTTACTAAAACTGAACTAGCATGCAACCGTGAAATTCCAGCGTATTGGCAATAGAATTCTAACATTGATGAGATCAAGCAACAAGAATAACTATTCAATTGTGCAAGACTAGTCGTATTCAAGAGCTAGGGCTAAAACCATCTTTACAGGAACACGTATAAACATGATCACTACAAATCAGGTAAATATAACAACAATTAACATGAACAATATTCCACATTATATACACGGAATTTATTATCAGATTTACTCACATTCAAAATTTAGAACTTGGCGTAAGAAAATTTAGATGGATTTTGGGGCACAAGGAAAGGACAATTCCTTACTAAATTCCCATATACCGTGTGTACAGTTCTTGAGAGAAGCCTGAAGAAATTTGAAGAACTGAGGAAGCCCTAGTTAGCTCTGAGATTCCTGATAGGAATTTCTATGCTCTAAGATCGTGGGGTGAATGGAATGAGAGGGACTTAGTCGATTACCACTTTAATTCTCTCCAAAATGTTCCCAAAACAACGTTGTCTTGGAATAAAAATAGTTGGATGTTACAAAAACACCCTTAGAGCATCGCAGAAAGGAAACATGCTGCCGAGTCCCCATGAGGAACTCCACGAGTCATGCAGGGTTGGGAACGAATCCTAGTGCCAAGTCGTGGCCCTGTCTGGAAAATTCCCCAACAATCCATGGACTTGAACTGTCTTCACGAGTCGTTAGGTCATGACGTCTTCAATTGTCACTGAACCAAAAATTTTCTTCGTTAACCCCCACAGATGGTCGCGATGAGTCGTTACTTGATACAATGACTCATCCCTACTCTCTTCATCAGCAATTCCTCTGAAATGATATTACCAGGAACCTTCCAATGACCATCACAATAAGTCATTTGTAACCTAACGACTCATCGTGTCCGTCGTTGCCTCTAGAAACATGTACTATGAACCTCCCATGATGACTCTGTCATAATGACTCATTACTAACCCCAGAGAGTGTCAAGTGGATATCACCTCAGTCTCTGGACAAAATCCCTGTTTCAAGCCACGAAATTGACCATGACTCTTCTAGTCACTAGATGAGTTGTGCCACAACTCATTTTGTGGAAACAAATTTTTGGTTTTTCTAGTGTTTCATGCAAAGTCTGAGTTTGTGGTCAAGGAAATGTTTCTGGGTGTTACAATATCTCCTCCTTGGGATCATTCATCCTCGAATGAAGATTAAAGCTCTTGAAAGCGAGAAAAGAGCTGCAATTCCCCAGCTAAAACAATAAACTGATTTCTGAAAGATGGCAGTGACTCCCAACTGATTTAACCACATGCTAACAAAGTTGATGCAACTGGATGCATATTGAAAATTTGAATAGAGCTGATGAGTACGAAACTGAATAGAATATCGAGGGAGAAATTTAATAGCGTCTTTGGCCCGAACTAGAAGGGAATAAATGAGGTATTTGTCCATCATGTCACCTTATTGTCTCCTATGGCTCCCTCAACTAGCTAGTTCTTCCACAAGACATTCACTGAAGCGATTCCTTATTCCTCAACTTACGGACCTGGCGGTCTAGGATTTGGACTAGGACTTCTTCTTTAAGAGAGATTGTCTTTCACATCCACACTATTTAATGGCACAATTGAGCCAGATCACTAATGCACTTCTTCAACATTTGTTACATGGAAGACTGGGTGCACAAATGCCTAAACTCGAAGGTAATTCTAACTCATAGGGCACATTGCCAATTCCTCAGAATCCTGTAGGGTCCTACATACCTGGACTGGTTTGCCTCTTTTCACCTCATCACCCCTTTCTGGCACAGAAATTTTCAAATAAACCCAGTATTCCCCAACAAATTCTAACTCTCTCCTCCTCACATCCCTTATGATTTCTGTCGGCTTTGAGCTATTTTCAACCTTTCCCTGATAAGTTGCACTTTATGCATAGCTTCATGGTGATCTGGCCTATCAAGGTAGCTTCTCAACCTCGAACCATCCTATAGGATACCTACACCTCCTACTATATAATGCCTCAAACAGGGCATCTGAATACTGGAGTGGTAGCTGTTGTACGGAAACTCGATGAGAGGCAGAGTATCCAACTGCCCTTGGAAGTCTCAGTCACATAAACTCTCGACATATCTTCTAAGGTAAGATAGTCTTCTTGTCATCCATCTGTTTGGGGGTGAAAAGCTATCCCAGGCTCGACACAGTACTGGGTCCTTTCTAAAATGACTTCCAGAAATGCGAGGTGAACTGGGTACCTCTATCTGAAATGATGGAAAAGGGAACCCCATGTAGTCTGAATAACTCCCGGATATACAACTACATATCCTCTGGTAGTCGTAGTTTTAGCTGGGAGGAAATGTGTGTATAGTCATTGAATCTACTATCACCCAATTGAATCACGCTGCCGACGAGTATGAGGTAGACTATATCAAGTCCATATTCCACTTCTTCCCACTTCCATGTGGGTATGCTAACATCTGAGTCATACCCTCATGTCTCTGATGTTCCACATGGCCTGCTGGTAGTTCGGGCACTTGCCACATATTCTGCAATGCCTCTTTTCATGCAGACCACACTAGTAGATATTCCGTAGGTCATGGTACATTTAGTAGAGCCTGGGTGGAGAATATTTGGAAATGTGTGCTTCTGCCATTATCTATTGTCTCAAGTCACCCACCGCCGCAACACACAGTTTGCCACGTAGAAGCACTCAATCTCCCGTTAGGTAAACCTCCACTTCTTTTGTGAGAACTTTACTTCTTTTAGCTTAAATAGTATAGGATCTTCATCCTGCCTTGACTTAAATTTGAAAACTAATGAGGAATCTGACCCACTCTTGTAGTACTACTACGCCTCCGTAGGTCAATCCGTGAACTCCCAATCGAGCTGCTTTGTGAATATCTTTGCCAGTTCTCTTTTTGCTCTCTTCAATATGAGAAAACTCCTCATGGACATTCTGCTTAGGGCATCAGCACCATTGGCCTTGCTGGGTGGTATAGCACACGCATGTTGTAATCCTTCAATAGCTCAACCACCTTCTCAGAAGATTCAAGTCTTTACGACTGAGACACATACCCAGAGAGCTCTTGTGATCGGTGAAAACATCCGTAGGCCCCGCAAAGATAATGACTCCATATCTTCAAAAGAAAGCACCACTCCTGCCAACTCGATATCATAGGTCAGATAGTTTCTTTCATGAACCCGAAAGTACATGCGGAGGCGTAAGCTATCACCTTACCCTGCGGCATCAACATGTGAGTCCAACTCTGGAGGCATTTGGATATACCATGAACCCATCTATTCCTTCTAGTAAGGTTAAAACTAGAGTGATAGTTAGTCGAGTCTTTAACACCTGGAAATATTCTCACACGGATCTAACCATTTAGGAAACTTTACCTTTTACGGAATTAGCTTGGTCAGAGGAGATGTAATGGAGGAAAATCCTTCTATAAATCATCGGTAATAACCAGCTGAACCTAGAAAACTTCTGATATCAGTTGCAGAAGTAGGCCTTGGGCAGTCACTGCCTTTTTATCTTTTTGAGGATCTACTTGGACCCAACCACCGAGACCACATGACTAAGAAAAGTCATAGACTTCAGCCAAATTCACATTTTCTGAATTTAGAACAACTAGCAGTCTCTAAGCATCTCTAGCACTATTCTCAAATAGTTAGCATGTTCCTCCTCATTTCTAGAATATACCGAATGTCATCGATGAATACAATGGCAGGCATGTCTGAATGTGCTTGAAAATCCTGTTCATCTCAGGTCTATGAAGCTGTGAGGGATTAGTTAGTCCAAAGGACATAACCACAGATTCATAGTGACCATACCGAGTTCTGAAGGCTGTTTTGATATGTCTATTCTCGGCTTTAAGATGATGATACCCCGATAAGATCTACCTTGGAAAATAACTGGCTCCCTGAACCTTATCGAACAAGTCGTCAACCCTGGGTAGGATACCTATTCTTAACTGCAACTTTGTTCAGTTGATGTTAGTCGATACACATTCTGAGAGTACCTTATTTCTTTCGCATGAACAACATTGGAGCACCCCATTGAGAGGGATTATGGGCCTGATGAAACCCTTAACTAGAAGTCCTTTGCTTCTCTTTCAAAATTTTAAGCTCATCTAGAGACATTATGTGAGGAGGAATGGAGATAGATTAAGTGTCTAGAAGGTCTACACCAGAAATCTATTTCCCGTTCAGGAGGGACTCTAGAAAGTCACCCGGGAAACACGTCGAACTTCCATTGACAGCTGGAACTAATAGGTAGTTGGGGTTTGAAGTGGAATCTTTGACCTGAACTAGGTTATAAATGCACTTCTTTTTAATGAGCTTCCCTTGCCTTAAAGGTAGGAAATAAACCAACCCTTAGGCGTTGAACTACCCATCCATTCTAAAACTAGCTCATTTGAAAACGGAAATCTGACGATTCTAGTTCTGTAGTCGAATGAGACATAACCAGAATGTAACCTATCCATGCCAACAATGAGATCGAAATCGACCATGTCTAACTCTACTGAATCAGCTGGAATGACCTTACTCAAAACTGAGACTAGGTAGTTTTTATACAGCCCGAAGTTGGCACTAACTAACTCACCAGCTGGGAGGTAGAGACTGAGGATTATTCTGAGAGGACTTCTAGACTGATTTCAAACTGCTAATACATAGGGGAGTCAGGAATGATAATGTGGCTGCTGAATCTAGTGAGGCATATACATCTATATGGAAGAGACATAACATACCCGTGACCATGTCAGGTGATCTCTCTTGATCTGATGAGAGACAAAGCATAAAAGTAGTTTTTGTGCTGACAGCCATCCATACCTGAAGTGTTGGCCTGTAGAAATTTTGGTTTGGCTGCTGAAACCTGCTTCGAAGTGGTAGACTATGATTTCTCCCTTCTTGTGGATAGACAATCCCTTGGCATTGACCTAGTTGTCCACACCCAAAGAAACCCTCTTTGCTCTGGAGGCATTCCCCTGGATGGTTCTTGCCACACCTAGGACAAGTTGGGTAGCGGTTGTTAGCATTTGTAACTGCAGGGTGAGAGCTAAGATGCTCCTCTTATGATCCTTACGGGAGGCGAAAAATAGGGTTACTAGGTGAGGTGAGTGTTGGAGTCCTCTACTGCTATTGTTGTGGCGCTACTGCCACCGGATCTCTGGTGTCCATAATTTTATTGATCCGTTCTATACCGCTTGTTCTCACACTCCATATACCAGCTTTTCTACCTCGTCTGCTAGGCACATGATTGATCAGAGAGCAGAGGTCAATATCTTTATGAGCATCACGGTCCTGCCTCCTTAAATACCCGATTGATACCCCATTGACGAATTTAAGCGAGCTCATTGGCTCGACTACTATCTCCTGGAGAATACCTTAACCCTTCACGTGAACTCAATGCATATTCCTCCCGCGACCTGTTACCTTGTTTTAAGTTCATGAACTCTTCAACCTTAGCTTCCCTCAACTTCGGGGAAGAATCTGTGCAGGAATGTGGTGAACTCTTCCCACTCTACCAGTTCCGTTCTGACTGGTCTCCCTTTCTTGTACTGATCATACCAAATCCTGTACCCACCCACTTTAGGCGAGGCAAGGGCGCCGGATCAGCACTCTCCCGTGGAACTAACACCCATAATTCGGGTGATCCTTCGCACCTCTTCTACAAACTCCACCTTGGGTCTCTCCCTCCCTTGAATCCATGAAAGATGGAGGGTTCATTCAGTGAAGTCCGGGCCCTACCAGCTACTGCGAATCCGTTTATGTTCACTAGAACCACCTGCTGGTTCATGATTAGTCACTATCTGAAAGCCAACAGCTGAATTCTTTGCTCTGAATTCCTCGCGAGGACACTTGATTATCTTGAGGGACTGCTGGAGAATTTGAGGATCAGGTCGATAACGGCCCCTTTAGTACTTCTTCCGTTACTCATCTTGGAGCATAGTTTCACTGAAACAAAATAGAGTAAGAGTTAGGAGAATGTTTGCAGGTGAACTTCAACGCATGATACAGTGAACAAAGGAGTTTTCTAATAGCGTCTGCGTAGCCTCCCCATCATAAGTGTGGTGCGCTTCACACACCCATGAAAAGGACTTTATAACGTGACTTTCCAGACCATCCTAGGATACCTAAACCTAATTGCTTTAATACCAAGTCTGTCATGACCTGAGTCTATACCCTTGATGAGACGGCACTTGAATTCACAAGTAACCCCAAGTTAAACCTTGGTCTATCATAAACTGGTAATCTGAGTAAACGTATGTGGAAGCTTTAAATAAGATTATTTAAGAAAAATTGATTTGACAAAATGTCCATACATCTGAAAACAATCTTTTGAATGCTCACGAGTCAATAGTAAGAGGCCAACTACTAAATGATGATTCTTGGATAAGCTCCCATCACTAACTCTAAAGTCTAACTAGAAAGTAACTAAATAAAAATAAACATCATCCTCGAAGGTGAGGATTCACCAAGTGCTGCTATTGGTATTGTCACAGGAAACTACTAGCGTGCTAGAGCTGAGAACTGCTTTTTGTGTCATAATACGATACAGAGAAGGTGTGCGTCAGTACTCCAGAGTACTGGTAAGTGAGGAATACAATAAGCATAAAAGAACAAATAAATAAACTATAGTGACATGTAATGACAAACTGAAATACTGAAAACTAATACAATTGAAGTATAACTGATATGGTCAATAGTGACCCTAATTGATGGTCATAGACATGCCCTGGATCATAGATACTGATCTAAATTAAACTAAACTAAACTGAAACTGTAATGACTAGTGGGAGAGTCTGCTCCGACATATAACCACGTAAGCTAAACATGGTTCGATGTGCCACTTACCCCATCGATAGGACCCAATACTACCTTGCTAGAGTATAAAGGCATGAATTGGGTGATCATAAATCTGGGGCCATTGGGCCAATAAAATAACCTACCGTGGCAATGTAGTTCTAAAACCTGGGTGTGCTAGAATTCGGTCCTCTTGGTGCTAAGTCTTGCTCACTAGATAGTCTAATCTAACTACTAGGTTTGCTAGATCAAAAAATTGGGGTCTAGACTAAATCAGAATACTTATCTGGAAGTACCTGAGAGTCTTATCGTACTTTAGATTCTGTAACTAGGGTTCTAAGATTGTGAGTTGATTTTGGAAGCGTAACCATCTAAAGAATAAATTGATAACTTATAAGCGTATCTAATAGCAGGAGGCATTATTGACACCTCAAGAACTAAGTGTAGTCAAGCCCGTCAGCTGAATTTCTGAAAATACTGAAAATGCAAACATATTGACTGAAAATGGACTAGAATGCTACTGACTGAGAATTCAACTGATACTAATATGGGGAAATTCTAACACTGATAGGATCAAGCAACAAGAATAACTATTCAATTGTGCAAGACTCTAATTATTGTATTCAAGAGCTAGGGCTAAAACCATCTTTCTAGAACATAATGTTAACATGAGTCACTAGGTAGTGGAAATATATCAACAATTAAGATGAACAATATTCCACATGATATAGATGGAATCTGACTGATAATTTATATATTTTCGAAAATTGGAACTTAGAACCGATAAGAAAATTTAGATAGATTTTGGGGCACAAGGGAAGGACAATTACCTTGCTAAATTCCCACATACCCGGTGTAGAGTTCTTGAGAGCCTGTAGAAATCTGAAGAATTGAGGAAGCCCTAGTTAGCTCTAAGATTCCTGATAGGAATTTCTGTGCTCTAAGATCGCGGGGTGAGTGGAATGAGAGGGACTTAGTTGATTACCTCTATTCTCTCTGAAACGTTCCCAAAACAATGTACTTTAGGGATAAAAATTGTTGGAACTTACAAAAACACCATAGAGCATCGTAGGAAGAAACCTGCTTCCTGTCCCTACGAGGAACTCCACGAGTCATGGGGTTAGGAAATATTCGTGGTGCCGTCGTGGCCAATAAGAAAATCCCCCAACAATCCCTCCCATGGACTATGACTGACACACGAGTCATCAAGAGTCCTAACGACTCGTGAAGTCTTCTATTGTCACTGAACCCAAATTCTCCTTTAACCCCGACTGGTCGACGAGTTGTTACTTGACCTAACGACTTGTCCTGTGCCTCTCTCATCATCAACCTTTGCCTCGGGGTTTGAGATACACTAGATTGAGGCCGCGAGGCGCATTGGGATACACTAGATTGAGGTCGTGAGTGCCGTATTGAGATACACTAGATTGAGGCCCGTATTGAGATACAGATTGAGGTGAGGCCGTGAGGTCATGAGATACGATTGATTTACTTGAAGGAAATAGGGGGTATATAGGCGATTGCTTTATTTGAGGCTTATGGGGGCCCATGTAGGTTATCTCTGTTGATTGTACCTTCCAGGATTATAGGGGCTGAGTTAGGTTCTTGCCTGTATGTTCGTTTACTAGCTATAGCTTATGAATGAATAGTCATACAGTTTCCAACTCATATATGTGTAGTGTTTTACTAGATGCGAGGTTATGGATAAGAAAGCTTTACGGTTTAACCTGGACCTTTCTTTGTTTCACTTTCGGTTCTTTATCAGTTTCAATTAGCTTATGTTATTGCCTTACATATTTGGTACATATTATATTGACACCCAACTATGGGGAGCTGCATACTTGCCTGTAGTTTTAAACGAACATAGTTCGGGACCTTCATTGGCCAGTGTTTAGGGTCGATGGGGCTGGTCAGCTCTATTCGACCGAAGTTTCCAGGTCGTAAGAGATTACTGTCTTTATTTGGATAACATTTGGGTAGGTCGGGGCCCTGTCCTAACCAATAATTTTCAGTCTTATAGCCTTGTAGACTACAGTCTTTAGTTAGTTGATTGTTGTTGGCCGTGTGGGCCCATGTATGCCTTATTTTACGTGTTGGCTATGTGGCCCAGTATAGCTGCCTGTATTCATTTCTGTTATAACTAGACTGCATGGTGGTCTTGTCGGCCCGTATAGGATCCATTTTAGTAATTTATTGGCTGGGTTAGATGTTTTCTTTTATAGGTGCTGCGTGGCCTTGTCATCTGAGGAGGTGTTTACAGCCAAGATATAGCAGGCGAGTCACTGGTAGGCACCAACAGTGCATGCTCCCAGCCAAGTTGCTAGTGCCGGGGCGGGGTGCCAGTCATGCCTCCCATGGTGGGGCGAGACAAACTTGGTATCAGAGCAGGTCATATCTTAGAAGTGCGCAAGTAGTGTCTAGTAGAGTCTTGTTTATAAATGTATTGTGCACCACATTTTATAAGAAGGAGGCTACGAGGACTGATAGTATGGCTACCCCTCCTTCTTTTTAGCTCGTGCTATAACACCGAGTTGTATAGGGATGACTCCATAAGCTTTCATTGTTATGTATGTTTGAAATAATGTTTGATATAGGACGGACTTGATCGACGCAAGCTAGCTATGATGGGAGAGGTACCGGTGAGGTGCCACGGTTGGGGAGGAATTAGCCCACAAGGGCAAAATTAGGCGTCTTTTAATCACTGGCATCCTCACCAAATTCCCTCCAAGAACCTCATAAGGTAATAGATATTCCAGAACCATCCAGTTCTTTTTACAACCTAAGAGTAGAGGTCGATGTATGGTATATGTACATGAGTTGGTTTACTTAGTAGATATTTAAAATTGAACTTAGACGATAGTTAATGTTGGATTACCTAAAAGGTATAAGAAGGGGAAATTGTGAGGTTCTTACCCCCAGCTCTTCGGAGGTTGTAAAGTTATACCTCAGCCCTCTTTGTAGTAAGATATTATTTCTTCCTACCTCCAAGCCTTTTCTCGGTATGATAGGAGCGTAGGTATTAATGCGATGTTGCCCAGCATGAATAGTAAAGGGGATAGAATCGTTGATTCTAGAAAAATATTAGGAAGTGATTAAGACCCCTAATTTGTTCATTAAAGTCACTTAGACCCATACAACAGTAAAATAAAGGAGGGTAGGTAGGATTGTTTAGTAGCACCCAAGTGCGGGTAAGAGTCTATAAAAACGGTAAATTCCTAGAAATAGTAAAGTTTAATAAATATACTAGCAGCATCGCGGTGTGGATGACGGTAGGACATACCTGCAAAATAATGGATATGACCTAGTTTTCTATGTCGAAGGACAAGGGATTACATTAGTAAATTGGCCGAATGTGGATCGAGCGTCTGGTCGGTAGACTTGACCGGTAACATCTTTGTAGGTAAGATAGGAGGCATGAACCCCAGATATCAGCCTAAGAAGTAGAGGAAGGCATGAGTATCTAACTTTGGAGGAGAACAGAATAACCTCCAAGCAATAGTGGGCTGATAGAGCTTGGCATCACCACCAAATATTGAGAAATAAGCATCAGGATGACATTTAAAGGATGGTGGGGTTGTAACCTAGAATCTTGAAATGTTACCACTAGTTGTTGGGGTAAAGGGTGAAGGTACAGAGACCTTAGTCTAGTGTAGCCAGAGATAAGGCCCAGCCAGAGGGAGTCACCGACCTTTGAGAGGCCAGTAGGGGTGAGTCTTGAGACTCGAGAGGGAGTCGACTCTGAGTTACCGAGATGTGGCAGGGTTTCGTTAGTAGATTATGAGCATATCATGTCCATTATTTCTCCCACTCGAGTTTAACGAAAATAATGTTAGCAAAAAGATCTACTGCTGGCACAGGAAGAAGAAGGATGCTACTGAGTTGTGGCATAAGCTCAGCAGCCATCAAAGGGAGATTGAACATCAAAATCAGGCGGGCTGAATTTAGGAGATAGCGTTGCCTATGTGGAAAGAAATCGACGAGTATGAATAAGTTAGCGTATTAGGGGTAATTCGATTCTATTTGAGTAATATCAAGACCAATGATATTAATTCATTTCTTGTCAGTGGGATTACATGTTTGACTAAGGGGTTACATGTTGAATTGAATGGTAAAGAGGCTGGCGCAAGCATTATGATGTCCCCGTGTTTAATAAATTTTGACAAAGATTGCAACTTACAGTTAGACTTTGGAAAAGCTGTCAAAACATATTGGAATGCCAGTTAATTTGATTACAACCCGTCCCTAGGCCATTAACCAAGTAAGCGCCGCGACTTAGACACTTTCCCAGAATTATCATGGGTTGAAATATAGGTTCCCTATGATTTACCGAGAAGCAGGTAAATTAAGGATAATTGAACCAAGCATACTACATCAGTCAGAGGAAACAGTTCTAACTAATTTAGAGATGCTCACCAGCAGTCCAGGGTCGGCAGGAGCCATACTTTAGTATATGGAGAAGCTGAAGTTGAAACAATGATTGGATGTCCCTAAACTTCGCCAATGAAGGGAGTTATGAGATCTGATAAGCGGGCAAGTTCAACCCTAGATTCATTAAGCTATGCTGGGTACTCCAGGAGATTGGCCAAGTGGCCTATGAGATAGAGTTGCCTTCAGGCTAGGATCTGCTTATGAAGGCTACACAAGTGTGTGAAGGCCTTTTTTTGATTGACCCGATCGAGGATACTTATTCTGAAGAGTCTGTCCCATGGAGGCTCCAATAGTTACATTAGGTCATCATCACGTCTGTAAGGGGCTACCGTAAGGATAAAAGATGCTTGATCAGAAGAGGCTTAGAGAGGAACAGGAACATAGCAGAATATCTTTAGTTGTCCCAGGCTCTATAGTGACAACATACAGATTGGAGCAATAAAAAACGGTGAGATAGTCTTGAATATTGAGTAGAACCCTTATTGTGTCATTAATCCACTTATATATGTATTGACACTATATTATTCAGTTACAGATAGAATCCTGTGAGACGCTTATGTTGGGTTTTTTTTTCTGTGTTTCAGGTTTTCGGATGATCCATAATATAGGGGACCCTACCTAAATTTTCCCAGTATTAGTTAAAAGATTCAACTCTTTAAGCCTGAAGATGACAATCGAGGATGAGATCTTCCTAAGAGGAGGATGTTACACCCCATAAGATGTTGTGGTTAGTATGCATGCACATGGATTTTGTGAGTAATAGAAGCAACGCGTGCGGGAAAAGCCTCGAAAGCAGGATTGGATGAGGTCAAGCCGTGAAGGGCCAGCCTACCTACGCGCTGGGCAGCGCGGCACCAGGAACATCAGCTCCTTGGGAGGCGTAGCCTTTGGCAGGCACCTTGGCGCGATGGCAGAAGCGGGGTGCCGGCCTCTTGGCGCGTGCCAATGCGAAGGCTACACCAGGACACTGCCCTATTCCTATATGTATGTTTCCTTGTTCAATTCAAATCATTCATCAAATATTTCCCTCGGCCAGAAACGAGAGAACACATAACTTTTATCTGATTTTCGTTAAATTATGCTATCAAAAATCGTCCAAACACAAATTAACATTTAGGTATTTAACAAGTCCTAGGCTTACGGGAAGCATTTCTACGGAGTTATTTCTCAAAAATCTGCTTGGCATAATGGAACCACGCTTAGTAAAGATTTTTAGAATTACTCCAAATTGAATCCTAAACGGCCACAGGCAATAGATAAAGCATTTCTCCCTTTTTGAACTTTGAGAATTTGTGAGTTTTAGAAATTTTTGAATTAACAAGAGTTGAGTTATAGTTAAAGTTATTGAAAGATATCATTATTGCCTAATTTTAGTATTGAAATTGGAGCTTATTCTATCCGTATAAGGACTTTGCAGTTGAGTGGAACAACTGGCTACAGGTTAAAACTAATCAAAGTTAAAACTAAAGAATCGGCGTTCAAAGGCATGTTAGGCTTAATCCTTCGACAAGTTATTCTCATCGTTTAATGATACGGCCTATGTTTGTGGAGCATGAACGAATGATCCACAAGTTGTAATTAGCTGCTGCTATATATAAGGATCATTCATGTCGTGATTAGCTGCTATCAGTAGATTATGATTACATACGTTGTGGCTAGCTACTGAAAGCATATTAGAGCATATTGTAGTATCGTTATCGGGAAAGAAGATGTTAAAGGTGACTCACGCTAGAAGCGTCAGAAACTCCTCTGTCATGTTCACTGTGTTAGTAGAATTGATGTTTTGCTATCAGGCATAGGCTTTGATGACTCTTTTCCGTATAGAATGCGTCCGCAAGTGTATGGAGTCGTGCAAGTAATATAGTAGCTCTTTTAGGCAGGAATGTCGAACCCTGGGGACTGGACCCATTCCTCTATTTATCCATTTCTAGTGTGATCTTAAATATCTAAAATGTTGGTTATAGACATTTTCGATGAAGAACAAAATTAAGTCTAGTTTTAGTTGGCCAAAATATTCTGAAGTACTCTAGGGCAACATAGAGTTAAAACGGATAATCATGTGATACTACGATTGCAATGGGTTAAGCATGGAACTGTGAATTGTTATTTCACATAATTAGAATTGTCAGGTTTATGGTCTTTCGAGCCTGTAAACACAGCAATCTAGCCTCACTGCATCATTGTGAGTGAGGATGCTAATTTCTAGTCGTGGGCAATCAATTATGTTGTGGTTTACGGGGAAACGATTAGGGACTTTCGTGCATCTAACCATTTAACTCAACTTAGCCTCACAACTACTTTGTTGAGTGGTGATGTGACATCCCAAGTTGGTCTTTCATAACCCCATTTGTCAAGCCAAGCAGCAAGGTGTTAGGTATATTTCTATCCTGGACACAAGGTTATATCCTAGATACAAACATGCTCTCACATTCTCATGTCGACCTAGGTAATGCTTTCTCAAGCTATTACCCAAGTTAACATATATGCTTTCATGGTGATCAATCATAAAAACAACCAACAATCCAGAATGCAAGAGATAAAAACAACAATCATGCTTAAATTCCAAAACAATGTCATAAAATCACAATCATAATTCATGGATTCAACCCCTAGAGGAAGGGTCTAACCATTCATGTTATTAAAACTACACTAATCTACCACTTTACTATATAGTAAACTGTACTTTGAGAATTTGGCTGATGAGGAAGGGAATTTTGAAGCCTAGATGAGTTCTCCCGCTTCTCCCTTCCTTACCAAATTTAATTTTACAAATAAAATCATGACAAAATGGAATTGGGAGCTAAGGTCCTATTTATAGTAAATGGAGACGTGCTTAATTTTCTTGTATGTCGTGGAATGGCTCCGTGTCGGGTGTATGTGAGCATTGCCTCCATGACATGGAGGTAACGCGAATGCTCTCTGGAAATCCCGCGAAAATAGGCCCTCGTCAGCACCTGGCGCGGTGTGGCGTGTCATGCTGCTTGGGCAGCGCGTTAGCACCTCTATCGCTAAGCGACACCACTTTTTGCCGTGGAATTACCAACGTGCAGGTGGGCTGTTGTGCGCAGCCTGCCTGCCCAGTGGCACGTGCCGGCCGCGCTGGTGAGCAGGCACCGCTCCTCTTGCCGACGTTCGCGTTTTAATTTGGAATTCAAACCTCTACTTTACCAACTCATGGATTAGTTCCTCCAAATCGTCAAAACCTACAAATATTGACTAATCATGTTGGATTGCTTCACATATCTGATCAGACCAAAGCTCTCATGCCCAGTAACTTCTAACCCAGATTAGTCATTTGTCTAAGTTTATTTTATACATTTTCATGTAATTTTTATATAAATGTGATTATATGTGCTATATATGATTAGTTCTTGATTTGTAGGTTTTAATGATTTTGGGAGCTAAGACAGAAGTTGGTGAAGGAAGGATTGGAGTCGGAAGCTGCGAGCGAAAAGTCGGCAGGAGAGGCCATGGCAAGGCTAGCCGCGCTAGGCAGCGTGCCACGCTGTGCGTGTGCCGCGCGTGCGCGCGCCGTGCCATGCCAATGCCAGGAATGCCTTGGAGACAAAGCAAGAGGCACAACATCAGCGCGCCCAGCGCAGTGTCACGGCAGGCCACCTCCGCGGCGAGGGACGTGCCATCAGCTGCCCAGGCAGCGTGACACGTGCCAATGCGAAAAGGGTGCTGCTAAAGTCATTTTTGACTTTCAAGCCTCCGCATTTGGGCCGTTTCACGGAGGCAATGCTCCCGCGTTGCACTCCGTGACACGTCACTTATTATTCCGGAAAAAATTCCTGCTAATATAAATAACACACTAGGTTTATTTTCACATATTCTGACTTGGTGGAGCAAGAACGTGGGTTACAGGCAGTTGAGAGGACAAAATTCTTAGGGTTTTTTCTCTATCCCTTTCTTCTTCTTTTCAATTATTTGTATGATTTTACCTCATTATGCATTTTATTCCACAAATGAGTGGCTAATTTAATTTCTTGCTGAGGTTATGAATTGTTGTATTGAAATGTAATTGTTGATTCTTTGGTTTTTTTCATCTTTTCTTCTATGACACATTCCCATTTAATTCTTATTCTTGCGCATTAATGTCGGCCAGAAAATGTTAATGTAAATCCAAAAGTCGGTTTCACCGAGAGGGCACGAAACTGGAAAGTTGTGGAGAATAGGATATGATCTTTTTCTTAGTTTGGGAAAATTGAGAATTGATTTACCTTCAGGATAGAAATATACCTGAAAGTCGTAGTCAGAGTGGAATCGGTTTTGTATGGCTAGAATACTGAATTTCTGCTTATCACAGAAATGTAGGTGGAAGGTTCATGATTCTTAAGTTGGGTTAAATACGAGAGTTTTATCCATAGGCATAAGTTCTGACTAGCAACCGGAGAAAAGATAAACCATGTATGTCGATAATTAATTTCTTTACATGTTCATTTAGCCTCATCATGCTCCCTGGCTGTAGTTCAGACTCACTTGTATAATGTATTTTAGCTTAGTATAAAATTAGTTCACAAAATATAAAAATCTTTTCTTCACACTGTTGTCCTCATTTTTAGAGTACAGTAAGAATTGACACTTGGGGTGATTTTGCCCCGTAGTCCAGTCCTGTGGAATCGATACTTGGCTTACTTGAGTCGTTTTACTACTTGTTCGACCACGTACATAGTGTAGCATCCAGGCAACCGAACAAGTTTTGGCGCCGTTGTCCGGGGAACTGCGGTGGTAAAATTTTTCTTAAGTGTTAGTTACAAATTCTATATAAGCGTTGACAAGGTGTTCTTGATTTTATTTATTTATTTATTTATTTATTTATTTTTCAATATTTTTGATTGTTTTGATTACCCTTCTTGACATGGCGTCGTGGAACACAAATGGTTTAAATGGTGAATACTCATATTTTGACGAACCTTTTCTGAATTTCGGGAGGACACCACTGGTGGAACGCACTGTAACACGTGCAACATATGTGAGTGGGAAAGATGTCATTGGGATGGCTGTCCAGTCATACTCCCTTCACCGAGCCCCTATTGCCAGTCCTTCTGTTGTTTTGATGAATACGAGGCATGTGAAAATGAGGATTTGGGGCCTTAAGACAGACTAGAAGACATGCTGAAACAACTGCTTGAGCAATCAAAAGCAATGAAGGAGGCAATGGTAACATTGATAAGTCAGGAAGAGGAGAATGTCAAGAGGCTCTAAAAGGATGAGCGTTAAATTCACGGAGATGATTTCACGGAGATGATGGCTGAGGCTGAAGCTTGTGATCAATTGCAGGTGACAGTTGTAGGCGATATTCAAGAGGAATTACAAGAGGAAGACAAGGGTGAATCTTCAGATGAAGCCCGACATTTAGAACCTCTTGAGTGTCCCCGTGATGAGCTCATAATTATAGCAAATTCGTTCAGGGGAGAAGAGATAGAGTATACCCCATTTGACACTACGGGAGAAATAGATGTTGATGAGGAGAAGAGGTATACAAGTAAGGAGGTCAATTGCATTGTAGTTTCAGAACCAAGGTGCATTGGACCTCACACGAAGCATTTCTCTACCTTGAGTTTGGTTGACGACATAGAAATACAGTCTTCCGAGCTTATAGAGAAATGTCAAGAGGAGGACCAAGTCCCATATATTCTGAAATTTGCTGAGTCCAATAGACAAAATGACTTCACTTGCTTAAGGACCAATAAACGTCAAAGGCGACATCTACTGTTTGGTCCTTACAATTTTTCACCACCACCCCGGGAGCATAAAAGGAATTTAGAGAAGAAATTA
>JACEIK010003879.1:104205-114781 GCA_018107945.1 Datura stramonium
AGCCTCAGCATGCTCACATTCATAGTTCAGACTCACTTGTATAATTATTTTAGCTTAGTATAAAATTAGTTCACAAAATATAAAAACTTTTCTTTACACTATTGTCTGCATTTTTAGAGTAAAGTAAATTGAAACTTGAGGTGATTTTGCCCTGTAGTCCAGTCCCTGTGGGATCGATACTTGGCTTACTTAAGCCACTTACTACTTGTTGGACCACGTGCACTTGCGTGTAGTCATCACACACCCGAACATCGTCTAACGACTCGTCCTGCACTACTGCAACATTTTTCAAAATTTTCCCCATTTGACTCCTGAGTCTGATCCTTTGGTTCCCAGGGTATATCATCCCCCCATATCCTCTCAACCAAGAAGCATGAAAAAGCTGGCCAAAATGACTACTTCTAACGAGAGCCAGCTACAAAAGCTAGCCCAAAATATCCCAAACCTTATCGCCGAAACTATGAAGCGGGAGCTGAAAAAGGTTTAAGACAAACTAAACAAACTCTACTCTTAAGTAGATGTAGTGGAGGGTGCCATAACATATCTTCGAGTTGAAGTGCGAGAAAGGTGGGTGCGGGCGCCACTAGCATACCTATAATTGAGAGCTCTTAACGCAACAATGGCTATCCCGTCCACAGCTCAAGGCCCTATCAATGATCTATTCAGCGGCTTGGGTGGAAAGAGGAGCCACATGTAGTCGGCTTTGACGATGAGGAGGTTTATGATGAGGATAAGAAGTATCCATTTCAAGGAGTTCCCACCACCCTTTCTATTTTTCGTGCATACATTGGGGGMAATTTATTGGTATAGTTGGATGTGGGTCGAGTTCTCTTTTTCTCTCTTCTGGTTGTTATTGACTTTTTGTGCCCTTGTTAGGCTCCTTTTTGATATTTTTTTTCCCTTGTAGGGTGAAATTTCTTATGTTGTGGATGATTTGTAGTTTTAATAGTTGTGGGGAATGCCCTTGTCAGGAATGTGGAAAAAAATGAATGAAAAATTGTTCTTAAATTGTTTGTGCCATTAATTGGGTTGGTGTTAAATTGAAAAATGTTGTTGACCCATGTTTTGATTATCGTCTTTTTTTTATAGTAGTTAGTGAATAAACTCTAAGGGTTTTCTTCATACCATGGTTCTTTCCCAAGGAGCGATTTTCGTCAATGATTGCAATGTCTTCCGAGAGGTACCACTAAAAAAATTTTCTTAAATGGCATGATTGTTGAAAAAACTTAATTTTGAGAAAGAAGGGGGAATTTTAATTTGAGAGTTGAGTACTCTTTTTTCATACATTGCACATTCTTTGTTTGGCTTTTTGAATCTCGTGTTATCTTGTCTTTTGACTCTTGGTGTGGTGATGAAAATGGTGTGAACCCCTTGGAGGGTGATGTTTACGTGAAAGATTTTAATTTAGTTCTCTTGCATGAATGATTGTATAGAACTTTCCCCAAGTGTGACTCAAGGTGAAATTCTAGATGTAACTACACTTGGAAGATGATTTTAGGCTTTCTTTTGGATACCTACTTTACCCATATGAGTTCCTTGAGCATGAACCCTTGCTAGCCAATGTTGAGCCTTTAAACATTTTCCTTGGGAACCACATTATAAGCATATTACCCTTTTGTAATCCCTCTTTGGCACCCACCCATCATAGTGCTAATTGTGAGAAGAAATGCAAAAATGATTCTTGAAGTCCCAAAAGTGTGGGAATAGAAAAGGGAAAGATGAGGCAAAAGCCAAAGTTTTGGGGTTACAAGAAGGAAAACAGGAAAATGATGGGAACTTAAAAGTGAGGTAGCACCACATTATGAAAATAATGAATAAAGTGGTTGAGTTAAAAGAACTGAATTGTAAAACTGTGTTGCTTATTGCTCAAATAATATGAGAAGTGGTTACTAAGGAGATATAAGGAGGGCTCTTGTTTCAAAAAGTATAAATGATGTTCAATGAGAGATAAGGTGAGGGTAGCCTCAGAAGAAAATGGAGCATGCAATAAGATTCAAAAAAAGGTATTAGGGAGGTTCTAGTCCCTAGAACTTAAAAGTCATCCTACCTTTAGCCCTAGCCTACAACATCATCTCCAAGTCCTAATTGATTTTAAGTGTAGCAACTCTACATTAGCGGCGAGTGATACGAAGGGCAAGCCTATAGGTCAAGTTATGTGCATGAGAATTTCATTGTGAGAGTGAGCATATTTGTTTCATTCTATAATCCCTTGAGTGTGAATTTCTTGATAAACTAAATGGGATGCTCTCTTGATATGAGTAGCATCACCTCCTTGCGGAACATTCTTGCTCGTGCTAAAAGATATGATTGAGACAAGATTGTAGTGGGCTTGAAGAAAAACTTTAAATGTCAATTTTTAATGAAATAAGATGCCATATAAGCATGTTGTGATCAACAATGCTCATTGTTTTTAATGAAGGAATCAAATGTGATTAATGTCAATTGATTTTAGTTATCTCTTGGAGCATTTGCGTAAAGTGTTGAATCTCTTCTTTTCTTTTATGTTGGTGAGCGATCTTTGGGTTGTCTGGGTCATAGTGGTCCCTTGTGGATAATCTCATATGTCATGCTTATTCCTAAATTTTCGATGTAAAGGATTTCATTACTTGAAGACAAGCAATGGTTCATGTTTCGAGGTCTGATAAGTTGGTATTTACCAACTCATTCGTCTTTTAAACATGAGCTTTTTGCTTAGTTTTCAAGTCATTTGTGAGGATTTTATGCTCTTTATATTTAGTTTATGTAGGTATTTATTTTAAGGAGAGAAAACAAGTACTTGGAAAAAAGCATGGAATTAAAGAAGAGGACTGAAGCTCGACCAGATGGAATCGGTGCTCCACCTGATGGAGCCAGTGAAAAGCCAGCTAACATGCGAAAGCAATCTGGATAAGAGTGGAAGGTGCACCGCTAGAACATGGGTCAGTACCTGTGAACCGCCGGTTCCAATGCCGGCCAGACTCATAGTCAATGCCCCCCACCTGTGACGCAGCGGTGTCCCGCGGATGGGCACCGGCGGAACGCCAGCGACTCGTAAGTGACACAGCTTCTAAGAAGGGCAAAATCATCCAGCACAAGATTTTAGGATATTTTTTTTTGACTTAGTTCTGTACATTCCTTAGAAAGTACCAGATATTCATTCAAGATTTTTAGAAAGTTAGAGAGAGAAATATTGAGTAGCTTTCTCTTCTTCTTATTCAAGGTAAAAAAAACCTCCATTGAAGACAATTGTGAGCATCAATTTACCTCTTGATGATAAATGTCATGATTTTAATTGTTGATATAATTTCATAATTGTCATCAATGAGTAGCAAAATCTCTT
Source organism: Datura stramonium (assembly GCA_018107945.1). NCBI lineage: Eukaryota > Viridiplantae > Streptophyta > Magnoliopsida > Solanales > Solanaceae > Datura > Datura stramonium. The sequence continues at coordinate 107,525 of JACEIK010003879.1, forward strand.
TGCTAGGGGTGTGTTCATGAATTGAGGTTAAATTGAATTGGGTGTTGCTAGATTAATCTTATAGTTGCTCATTTAATATGAATCTATTTTTTTCTCCCATTTGATAATTGAATTACTCATAGTTGCAAATGTTGGTTATATTTACTTACTTTATTTTTCCTTGAAAAAGAGAAATTAAGTATGGATGAGAGAGCAATGGTGGGTAATTGGATTTTTATTATGTGGGTTTAGGCTAGAGATAGCTAATACCCGTAATCATTCACCCATGAGAGATTTGAGGCTAGAAATAACTTAAATCTTATCCAAGTCTTCATGGATATATTATTTGTTACCTCGGGGTTTTTGAAAACCCAAGGCAAAAGGCGCCCTAGTAGTTGCAAAACATTGGGAGCCAACTCATCCATGACTATTTATATTTATGAGTAATAATTCGATTGCCTAGTCAATTCTAATCCATTGAAGCCCATTCAAAAGAATACCCCTAGCTCTCGCTCATTTTTGTTAAATCAAGTAGCTTATCTCGTTGATTGATCACTAGTTGTTTTAACATTTTAATTATAATCTTTTGAACCCCCAAATTTTTTATTTGTTTGTTTTCAATACAATGATTCTTCTTAGTTTGACTTGATAGAAAACTTTTGTGTCATCTAAGAACTATTCCCTGTGGAATTCGACCCCAACACTCACCAGGTATATTTATTTTGGCAACAATCATTTACATTGTCTCTTTTCTAGGAGTGAATTTGGACTTTATCAGTGATGTTCTAGACCAAATGATAAAGGACCATAAAGTTTCCATTAGACATCCATAGGAAAAATTAACTTATTAGCATCACAAATGGAATCAAGGGCAAGCATGATGACCTAATAGCTGATTAAGGAAGATACCATCCCAATTCCAAACAATTTCAATAAGGATGATATAGAGTGGGATGTGGAGGAGACACGCTTCAATGAGATGCTAGAAGGAGTTCTCTTTAATATTGATGGAAGGGGAAGTGGAGGGTTAGAAGAGGTATGTCTCACTATAAAAGGTTTGGGGTTCTATTCCTTCCAACAAAAAAATCTTGATCTTGATCTCAAAAATCAGACAACTCCACAATCACAACTATCAATACTCCTACCACTGGTTCTAGAGCTAAAACTGTTGCTTGCTCATTTGGAGTACGCTTATCTTGGGTTGAACAAAACGTTGCTTGTAATTATCTCGGCTAAACTAAATGAACAACAAGTAGAGGCACTTTTTGCAGTCTTAAAGAAGCTTATCTCAATAACTTGGACTATAGCCGACATTATTGACATACCTTCAGGCATTTGCACTCGTAAAATCAACCTTCAAGAAGATTGCAATCCCTATGTTTAGTATCAAAGGCGTTTAAATCCACTGATATAAGAAGTGGTCAGGAAAGAGATCATCAAATGGTTAGATGCAGGAGTTGTATACCTGATAGCTGATAGTGGTTAGGTGAGCCCAGTTCGATATATGCCTATGAAAGGGGGAATCACTGTGGTTCCAAATGGGAAAGATGAGTTGATAGCAACACAACTAGTCATCAAATGGAGGGTGTGTATAGACTATCGCAAGCTGAACTCCTGGACCAAGAAGGATCATTTCCTGGTCCCATTCATTGATCAGATGCTAGATCGATTGGTCGGGAAGGAAAATTATTTTTTTGGATGGATATTCGAGATACAATTAGATTCTTATTAGCCTAGAAAACCTAGAGAAATACATGTCTCTACGGGACATTTGCATTTAAAAGGATGCCCTTCTGTCTTTGTAATGCTCCAGCTACATTCCGAAGATGCATGATGTCAATTTTCTCAAATATTGTGGAGGATACCATGGAATTCTTCATGGGTGATTTTTACGCTGTGGGAAATTCACTTGATGATTACTTGGATCATGTCATGACCTGAACGGAGGACCGGATCGCAACACGGGACAAGGAGGCCTGAGAGACTCCAAGTCGACCCATGGCATAACCATTCATCTAACTCAATCAATAACACTAAAGAATCAGCATAATTATCTCAGTAGAAGTTTGGACAAAACATAACATCAGAATACACAATCTGAAGCTGAGTACATCCTTTGTCTGAAAAGCCTCTAAACATGACTAGTTGATGGGACAAGACCCCAACTAACTCAATAAAGCAAAAACTGAAAATACATATAAAAAGTCTGAATAAGTCTAGTCCTTAGGAGATGAGGACTCACCAACAAACGTAAGATGCTTTCTCTGAAGACTGGCTTGAAYGGGGCTAAGTCTGAGTKTCGGATCCTGTATCATGAAACGATACAACATAGAKTATCCGGTCAGTACATGGAATRTACTGAGTATGCAAGGTAAGTAAAACCACTAAATAAGTAAAATCATTTAAGAACATGTATAATGTAAAACATAAACAATAACAATCTGAGAGTAGGGCTTGCATGCATTCTTTCTGAAATCATGATCTCATCATAACATAATATAGCATCATAACTGAATCGATTGACTCAAAGCTGAAATCTGATAGTCATGAGGAAAAGTGAACATTGAGTCAAATCTGCTTTAGGACATATATAGATATATAAATCTCATGGATAATGAACATGCATAAATGAAATCATGAGGAACAATGGGAGACTCGTCTTTTAACCGACATACCACGATAGAGCTTACGTGGTCCCAACTATCACACTCAAGTGGGTAGAGCCATCCAAAGCCTTGCCAGGGCTAGGAACAATACCATGATATCGATATCAATCTTAGGGCCCAATCGGGGCAGGGGATAGCTCAAAGGGAGGTCCCAAAGTAATATATATAATAGTATAAACCTACGTTGGCGCGTAGTTCTAAGGAATAATGTGATCGACCCTTAGCCTACTCGGTGCTAGACACTACACCCAAAAACATGCATATGCTCTCCATAATTTTCCAATGAAGCTCAACATTGTCTATTTACGAAGCTCAATAATCAAATATATCTCAAATTTGAAATCATGCATATGAGAAGATTTAACTCAGGCCATACAACACGCTGAAAAATAATTGGGATTCTATGCTCCAAAACCATGTGGTAAGCTTAATTTGGGAAATTATAAATCATACTTGAACATGTGGGCATTGCCCAATACTTTATGATGCTTGAAAATACTCAATTCACATCGAAAACATGATTATAAACATGGGTAGCTTGAAAGCATACTTTTCATCATAATATCTCATCATAATCATACATTCATCACAAATCTCATCATTCATGAACTTCTAATAAATGGGCTTTTAATTCATAAAACTTGAAACATCACTTTTAGTTGAAAAAAGTATCACTTGCCCATAAATAATAATTCCATAGTAGGAACATATTTAAATCATACCTATGTAGAAAATTAGGAATTTCATGCATTTGGGTTAAAACCCCATATATTTGACATAAGAAATTCATGATTTTGAGAGGGATTGCTGTGAAAGAATTAGCCCATTCATAAACCTACATACCTGATTACAACTGATTCTTACACTTCCTTGAATGCCCAAGAAGAAATTGAAGAGAACCTTGAAGGGTTCGCCTTGATAACCTCTCTTAACTACTACTCTTTCATGCATGGATATTAAAATGGTCTAAAATGAACTTAAACCCCCTTAAAAGTCATCATTCATAACTCAAAATGACGTAGTTTAGGCCATAGGATAGTAGGATTTACTGAAAATCCCTTACAAAATTTGTAGAAAATAACTGCCAGTTAGTCCCCACGAGGGACATAACGACTCGTCACCCTGGGCCACGACTCGTGGCATCATCTATCAAGTACACTGTCTAGCAGTCATCTGGGGCTCGTAAGGGCGACTTCACGATTCGTTACTGGGTGACTACGAATCGTGGTCAGCATTCATCATGTACACTGCCTTAATTCCAAATAATCCTCATCTAGCTGACAACGACTCATTCCACGAATCGTGGTGACTGACCACGACTCAGGGGTACCTTCCATTAGGTGCACTGCCTCCTTCTTCCTCTTTTCTCAATCACCACTCCCCACGACTGACCTAACGAGTCGTGGGGCCTGTCCACGACTTGTGATCACGTCCGTAGGGATCCCATTTCCAAATTTCAAACTCATCACCTGGGCCTCACCATGAGTCACATCACAACTCGTGGGCTGCTCTCACGGGTCACCCCACGAACCATTCTGACACCTGATGCCAGTTTTAATGTTTTCTCCATTTCAACTCTCGGGTCTGATCTTTGGGCTTCGGAGGTATAACAGATCACTTGAATTGGGTGTTGAAAAGGTGTGAAGTAATGAACTTGGTTCTTAATTGGAAGAAGTGCCATTTCATGGTAAAAGAAGGCATTGTTCTAGGACATAAAATTTTTGAGGAAGGTATAGAAGTAGACCAAGCAAAGATTGAATCCATATCTCATCTAGCTCCTCCAAAGACTGTGAAAGACATTCAATGTTTCTTGCGTCACGCAGGCTTTTATCACTAGTTTATCATATATTTTTCCAAGGTGGAACACCCTCTAGTTCTGTTGTTGGATAAAGATGCCAAGTTGCCTTTTTACGATCCATGTATGAGGGCTTTCCTTAACTTGAAAGACAAGATTACATCGACTCTGATTATCACCGCACTAGATTGGTCTAAGCCATTTGAATTGATGTGTGATACATGTGGTGTTGAAATAGGAGCGACGCTTGGGAAAAGGATATAAAAGATCTTTAATCCTATATACTACGCTAGCAAGGCCTTGAATGACGCTCAATCCAATTACACGGTAATAGAACATGAGTTTCTTCTGGTAGTATTTGCATTTGAGAAATATCGAGCGTATTTGTTGGGGACTAAGGTAGCGGTATGCTCAAATCATGTAGCACTCTTATACCTCAAGAAGAAGAAGGATGCAAACCTGAGACTCATTAGGTGGGTGCTTTTGCTACAAGAGTTTGACTTTAAAGTTAATGAGAAGAGAGGATGTGAAAATCAGGTGGCTGATCATCTTTCTTTATTAGAGGTAGATGGTAGGTTGGGTGGAGATGAGGATATAGATGATGCTTTCCCTGATGATTGCATCTTGGCTACTTCCCATGACCTAAACCCTTAGTTTTTGTATTTTTACAACTTCTTGGCCAAAAACATCATTCCCGAAGGTTTAAACTTCCATCAAAAGAAAAAAGTTCATATATGATGTCCGCAAATTCTATTGGATGACACATATCTTTTCAGCATTTTTGCCAATGGTGTGATACGGCGATGTGTCCCAAAAGTTGAGATGATACCCATCCTTAAGGCATGTAATTTTTCACACATTGGAGGCTATTATGGGAGTGTAAAGATAGCTATGAAAGTTCTACAATGTTCATTATACTGGCCCATTCTCCATATTGATGCCCATGACTTTGTCATGCATTGTGACCAATTCCAGTGATCCAGAAGTATCTCAAGGTGACATAAGCTCCTTTTGACATGGATATTAGAGGTAGAGTTGTTTGATGATTGGGGGATCGACTTTATGGGACCCTTTGTGAGCTCCTATGGGAATACTTACATACTTGTAGCTACAGTCTACGTGTCTAAGTGGGTAGAAGCAGTGGCGTTGTAAAAAAATGAAGGGATAAGATAACATCTTTTTTAAAGAATCATATTTTCTCAAGATTTTGCACACATAGAGTTATTATCAGTGATGGAGTCTTCTACTTTTGCAATCGATTTTTCAGTGCCTTGCTTGCAAAGTATGGTGTGAAGCATAAAGTTGCTACACCTTATCATCCTCTGAAAAGTAGAAAAGCAGGAGTATCCAACCAGGAGATGAAGAAATCAATTGAAGAAATCAATTGACCCAACCAACATAAAGTTGCTACACCTTATATTGAAGAAATCAATGAAATGCAAATAGAACAAATTGGGCGAGGAAACTAAATGACGTCCTTTAGGCATACCAGACAATATACAAAATGCCTATTGGAATGTCACCTTATCAGCTAGTTTTATTGGGCGAGGAAACTAGATGACACCCTTTGGGCATACCAAACGATATACAAAACACCTATTGGAATGTTACCTTATAAGCTAGTTTTTGGAAAAGCTTTCCATCTACTGGTAGAGTTAGAGCATAAATCCATATGGGCCCTAAAGAGTTTGAACCTTTATTGGGAAATGGATTTCCACGGATATTTGGAAAACCTTAATGAATTGGATGAGTTTAGGATGAAGGCCTATGAAAACACAACCATATACAAGGCCTGAATGAAGCACTACCACAATTAGAAAATTTTGTACATGGAATTTGCTCTGGGAGATTGGGTGCTATTTTCCAAATATAAATTGTGGTTGTTTCCCAAAAAGCTTCAATCCAAGTGGTTGGGTCCACTTAAGGTATCCCAAGTTCATAAATAGAGCTGTTGAGCTTGAAGGAGAAGATGGGCTAAGGTTTAAAGTGATTAGACAACGAGTTAAAAARTACTTGGTGTTTCTGAAATTGACCTGGTTGAGGTCACCTACAAGGATGAACCTTAGSAGAAAGGGCACCACCGTCATGCCACGAAGTCAAATAAGGCTCTTCTAGGGAGGAAACCCAAGTGTTCTTTGATTTTAGTTGCATTTGATGTTCCTATTGTTTTTGTTTTGTAGGATGGATTGGGTGGAAAAAAGTGACAGAAAAATAGGGTACGAGATGCACAAGACCTACGAAATACAGGTACAAAAGTGCTAGGCACAATTCAAACACAGAGAGGAACTACAAAGGCAAAGAATAATTAGAATTTTTTTCCTCACATGCGAAACACAAGTGTAAATCCGCAAAATCCAGGTTGGACGAAGAACCGAACCAGAATAGTTGGCAAAAATTGGAAAACATGGAGGTAACCTGCGATGCACCAGAAAAACGCACGTATAGACCCACTAATTGTAGGTTTGGTGCAGGTCAGAGAGTGTGAACTGGGTAAGAGCTAGGCAACCTACATTTGGAACTGCGACTGATAGGTGCCTACCTGCGGACGCAGGTCTAGCGTAGGTGTAGGTTCAAAGCGAACTTAAAATTGTTGAATGACCCATTAACTGAACCTGACCTATGACCGACCCAAGTCTTTTAAACTCCTCCCCACTTCCCAAAACCCCCATTTTTGTCACCATTTTCCATTCCAATAACCCCTCAACCAACCACTTCAACTTCCCCCATTAAACACATTTACTCCCACCTTTAAACCCACCAATCCACTCATCTTCCCTCCATTTATAAATTCTATCCACACTCACCATTTTCTACCAT
>JACEIK010003880.1:0-18441 GCA_018107945.1 Datura stramonium
TCAAGGTAGGTGAACCTATGTTGATAGGGCTAGATTCAGTTCATGAGGTGTTGGAAAAAGTTCATCTTATTATAGAAAAGTTGGAAACAACTTAGAGTCGTCAGAAATCTTATGTAGATGTTAGGAGGAGAGAGCTTGATTTTGAGGTGATTGGGTGTTTCTGAAGGTGTCTCGTATGAGGGGAGTCATGAGGTTCTATAAGAAAGGGAAGCTTAGTCACCAATATGTTGGTCTTTATAAGGTTTTTATGCGAGTTGGCAAGGTGACATATGAGTTGGAGCTACCAACAGAGTTAGCTTCGGTGCATCCAATTTTCCATTTATCTTTGTTAAAGAAGTGCATTGGCGATTCAGCCTTAGTTGTTCCAGTGGAGAGCATTGGGATGAAGGATAGCCTTACTTATGAAGAAGTTCCATGATAGATCCTTGATGATCAGGCTTAGATGTTGAGGAATAAGGAAGTACCTTCAATGAAGGTTTTATGGAGAAATTAGCTTGTTGAGGTAGCTACGTGGGAAGTCGAAGCAGATATGATGGATAAATATTCGCATCATTTTCCTTACGGCTTAGTTCCAACATGAGGTACCAGTTTCCTCCTTATTACTCTATTTAGTTTCATATCATGTTCAAGTCTCTCAGTTCCTTTCACGTTAAAGCATGCGTGTATGTTTCACGAATTCAGTTTAGTCATGTATTTCAGTCCGGAGTCAGTCACTTTGTAGTTTTTCAGTATATAGATTTTAGTTTTAATTGCAGTTCTTTCCCTAGCCTCTCAATATGCTTAATCTACATTTGAGAATGAGTGTTCCCGAGGGGGAGATAATGTAACACCCGAAAAGTCTCTACGATCAGGCTTGAGGGTTCAAATGGAGAAAATAGGAAAAACTGCACCAGGTGACAAAACGAGTCAAGATGTGACTGTCAAGTGACCCGATGGGTCGTGGTGCGACCCTTTAAGTATGGAAGTTGGTGAAAAAGTGGAGTTTCAGAGAGTCTTAATGATTGGTTAAGTGACCCGTTAAGTGACACGACGAATCATCAAGTGAGGCGTCAAAAGAAGATCAGGAAATTTGAAAAGAATTTGGTAGTGGTAACGGGTCAGGGGACGACTCGTCAAGTCTCTTAATGTGTTGTCTACTCACTCATTGGGTTTGACAGTGAGTAATTTCCTATTAGGTCATTAAGGGTGTTTTCATAATTTCTAAGTTCCTAACTCCTAAACTAAGTAATTTTAAGCCTCCTAAAGAGTGTTTCTAAGGGTTTTAATCATCCTAAACCCTCATTCTACTCCTAACAATCCTAAGTGAAGATCAAATCCCCTCAAGAGAAGCTAGGGTTCTTCATCAAATCTTCCCCTCAATTCCCTTTGGGTCTCCAATCAAGTGGAGGATTCTTCAAGCGCAGGTATGTAGGGTCATGAATGGGGAAATTCTTCCACTCTCATACCCAATTTCATCACTAACCTATGATTTTAAGTCTCCAATCATGTTATGTTGAAATTCTAGGGTTTAACCCAATTCCATGCAATTATCCATTCTATCTCTATGGGTTCAATTCTCTCATGTTCAAATTGATGAAGTATAGTTACTAGGGCAACTTTTACTCTCAAATTCCTCATGAATTGATGATTTTAAGCTTATGATGATTTTTCCATATTATGCATAATTTTATGAATTTCAAGCTTATGAGCTCGTGATTTCTAGTATGATGAACTATCAAAGTGTGCATGAATATTATGAATTCTTAAACTTCTGATTCCATGATTTCGATTTATGAAGCTTATGTCAAGTATATACAATCTTATGTTTTGAGAAAGCCCATATAATGTCAAGTATGTTTTATCATGATTTTAGCCAAGGCTTACATGATCAGTTTTAAAGAAATGTTTGGAGTCAAGACTCTCAGTTAAATGATTCAAGTTATGTTTGAGAATAGAATTATGAGAAATATGCACGTTTTGAGAGTTGTGTCTAGCACCGAGTAGGCCAGGGATTTTGAGGACCCCAATCTCAGAACTACGCACCACCGTAGTTATATATTTATATTTGGGACCTTTCATAAGAGTTCCCCCACTCGAGGGCACATTGTGATATCATACCTTTTTTTTATTTACCATGGAAAAGCTTAGGATGACTCTCCTCTATGTTGGAAAGACATGGGATCATCATGTGCTCATACGTGATGGTTGTCGGTTATGACGAGTCTCCCATTGTTCCTCATGTTTTCAGTTACTCATGTTCATGTCTTATGATATTCCGTTTTATAGCATATATGTCCCATTGATCAATTTATGAGTTTTATCTATGATTTCAAATATGGTACACTACATGATTTCTATTTCTAAACCTTGGGTTATTATGTTCAGCTTACGATGGATGTCTCATGATTATGTCTATTTCAAGAGTATGGCTTTGGTATGCTTTCCTTACTCTTATGCTCTATCTTGTTTTACATTCATGATTTAAGATTATTCTTTTAAGGATATTTTACTTTCTCTACATACTCTATACATTCAAAATACTGACTGCATACTCTATGCCATATCATCTCATGATATAGGTTTGGGTGCTCCATCTAAGTCCTATTGTTAGCTTTCTCACACTCAGTCCAACTCTATCCTAGTTATGGTGAGTCCTCGTGATATGAGGATGTTAGTATTGATTATATCTTTTTTATGTCTTTTTGTTTCATATCTTAACAAGGTATTGGGGGTGTTGTCCATCAGCTCATCAGATGTTTAAAGGCTTTTCAGATAGCTTTGTATAGATGGTTCGGTGATGTTGGTTCGTGTTTATATTTATGTTAATATTTTGTGCAGACTTCCACTTATATCATGTTCATACTTTAATTTCGCTTAGCTATGCTCTTAATCATACTTTATATGTGCATGGGTTAGCTTGGAGCCATTCGTAGTTCTAGGTCCCGTGTCTCGATTTGAAGTCCCAGCTCAGGTTGTGACAGCGTTACATACCTTAATGCTTTTACAAGCAAAGAGAGTCCAATAGAGGAGGGAGAGAGAAGAGTCTTGCTAAGTCCTTTCACTAGGAGAAGGTCCTTCCTTGAACCCTAAGAGAGAGAAAGCTATGTTTTACTAAATTACGCTCATATGCAAGGGAAAATCCATAGGAGATGATGAGAAGACTTACCTTAAGCCTTGAAGGGCTTGGGAGAACTTGGGGATGATATTTTAACTGAGAGGGAGGAGAAATTTACACTCTAGGTTCGGGGAGGGTGTATTTATAGACAAGGGTAAAAATTAGAAGATGGAACCTGACGTTGCAGGGAAGGGCCGTCTCTCCCAAGAACGGTCCATCCTTTGCTCCGTACTTCACTGCAGGCTGGGCTAAGTCCTAAAGGACGGAACAACTGACGGGAAATCTTTCCAAAGGACGGTTCTTCCATTTTCTTCATCCTTTCTAATCTAGAAACCCCACTCATCATCCCTTTCATCGACAGTTGGAGGAATAGTTTGTCTTTTTAAAAGATGGTCCGCACTCTTCCCTCCATCCTTTATTTCAAAAACTCTAATTTTCCCATTCTATTCGATCATCCAAGGGATGGTTCATCCTTCACTTCAATGGTCCTCGTTCACGTTGTCCTTTGCTCTGCAGCTTTTCAGTGCAGTGATTTCTTTCTAAACTTAGGCTCCACCATTCAAACTATTAGACATTTTTACACTAGAGAAAAGGTTTAATTTCCATTCTAACCTCACCATAATTCCTTTTGAGAGTGTGGGGTATTATAATATCTCCCCTTTAGGATCATTCATCCTTGAATTACAGTTATGAGTACACTAGTAAACTTTGGAATCCCTAAATACTAGTAGACTCCGAAATCCTAAAAAAGTTTCTCCAGAGTTTCCTTTATAACCAACACTATTTCCAGATTTCACATCATCATAAGAACTAACCAAAATAACAACATAAGCCTCACAGGGAAAATTTTTACATGTCACATGAAAGCAACACACAACAAATCACATTGGGCCCTCATACGCCTCACACCTACAAAAATGTAAATCCCTTGACACCTATAGCATATCATATTGATATTTCCATGGAGGAACCGTATCACCGCTCGACATCAGATCATAAAGGGAGAAATTCATGGGATTATGGTAAGTAAACAATTATAGGCATGAATCATGGAAAGGAAGAGAGCATAGCGGAAATTTAACATGCCGGAGGTCATAGCAAGGTTTCATTACCTAAGATATTATGGTGTTACTGATAGGGAATATGAATGGTACCTAGGGCCTCGCCCTGCTACTCAAGGAATAACTGTGAATATGTGGATTTCATTTCTTCTCTGCCTCCCATGTGTCCTCCTCGACATTTTGGTTTATCCATAACAATTTCACTAAGGCAATTTCTTTAGTTCTCAACTTGCGGACTGGTGATCTAAGATGGAAAAAAAACCTTCCTCAACATGACATATGGAACACAGGATGCACTGATGCTACTTCTAAGGGAAAATCTAGCTCATAAGCTACTAAACCAACTCTGCAAGATTCACTGAGTCATAGAACGACCAAGACAACAGATCGTGGTCACCTCCAATGGGCCGTTGTCTGAGTCATTGTTCATCTTAGTAGAATTTCCTCCAAGAACCCACGAGTCGAATGATGAGTCATCATATGATGTAACGACTAGTGGGGTGGTTCGTTAGTTGGAGCTTTAGGGTGTGGTTGATGATCTCCTTCTGTGACAAAGAATGGAAACAACGCCCGTTGTATTGCACAATGAGTCGTTGTGTCCACTCGTGGTGTCAAGTTCCAAAATACTTCAGGACTTTCAGTAGATAGGACGAGAGGTGACAATGACTCGTTGTCCCAACCAATGAGTCATTGTGTCACCTGTTAGAGGAGGGGGCCCAGTGTTTGCTCAAGACCCTGCTAGTGGCCACGGGAGGTACCAATGACCCATTGGTTCTTCCAATGAGTCATGATCTCCACATGTTGACAATTCTAGTAAGCCCTAGATTTAGGCCCAGGACCAACGACTAGTCCTAATGAGTCGTGGTATCAACCAACGACTCGTTCCGTGACCCGTTGGTCCCTGTCGGGCAGTTTTCCAGATTTACTCTCAGGGTTATTTTAGTAACTTCCCAACTTTTTAATCCCTAAACTAATTCATTTTGGGTTATATTCAGGGGATTTAGATGGGTAATATACTTTCATTCCTCATTCCTTTCATTCCCTCAAGATTCAGAATGTAGAATCATCAGTCAGGAAGCACAGAGCAGGGCAAGGGTTTCGATTTCTTGTTCTCAGAATTTTTCAAGGATTTTCTCAGGAATCCTTCACCAGGTATGTGAGAATTTAGCAAGGGAATTGTCCTTCCCTTATACCCCGAAAACCCATTTAAATTATCTTATCAGTCCTAGCCCTGAGATTTTGAAATTTAATAATTTTTTAGTCAAATTCTGATGTCATTCATATGGAATGTTGTTCATATTTTTAGTTGCCATGTTTCCATTACTTAGAGATCATGTTGATATTTGTTTCTGTAAAGATGGTTTTAGCCCTAACTTTTGAATACAGTAATTAGAGTCTTGCACATTTGATTAGTTATTTATGATGCTTGATTCTATTAGTGCTAAATTCCCATGTTATTAATATCAGTTGAAATCTCAGTCAGTTGCATACTAGTCTAGTTTCAGTCAGAATATTAGCATTCTCAGTATTTTCATAAATGTCAGCTAATCAGTTTGACTATAGTCTTTTCTTGAGGTGTCAGTAATGCCTCCCAACTATCAGTTGTTAGTTATGAGATATTAGTTTGTTCTTTAGATGGTTAGGACAAGAAGCTCTAACCAGTCTTAGAACTACCAGCTTCAGCTTCAGTTTGTTATTGAGACAGCTATGACGCTTCCAAATAAGAAGCTCTAGCTAGTCTTAGAGCATCAGATAAATAATCCGGTCCGATAAGACTCTCAGGGTACTTCTAGATAAGTATCCCTGATTTAGTCTTGGACCCCAATTTCGAGCTATCAGCTTAGTAGTCAGATTAGGACTATCCAGTGGGAGTAGGGCTTAGAACCGAGTGAACTGGGGTTCCAGCGCACCCAGGTTTCCAGAACTACGTTTCCACCATAGGTTATTTTATTGGCCCTATGGCCCCAAAGTTGTGATCACCCAGTTCATGCCTTTATATCCTGGCAAGGTATATTAGGTCCTATTGATGGGGCATATACATCTAAATCTACTTCTAACTCACATGGTTATATGTTGGTTATAGACTCTCCCACTAATCATTATAGTTTTATCTTAACTTAGTTCAGTACTTTTTCAGTTTTTCTCAGTTCAGTACATTTTCAGTTTTAGTTCGGTTTAGTTTAGTTTAACTCAGATCAGTATCTTAGATCCAGGACATGTTTATGACCATCAACCAGGGTCATTATTAACCATATCAGTTATATTTTAGTTGTTCAGTTTTCAGTATTTCAGTTGGTAATTTCATGTCATCTCAGTTTATTTACTTGCTCTTTCATGTTTATTATATCTATCGCTTAGTAAGTACATTCCAAGTACTGATGCGTACCTTCTATGCTATATCGTATCATGATAGAGGCGCAGGTTCTCAGCCCTAGCATTATCATTAGAATCCTTCGGATGATATTAGTAGTAGCTTTTGGTGAGTCCTCATCTTTCGAGGACGAATATTTATTTTCAATTAGACTCTAGAGTTAGCTGGGGTTTGTCCCAGCAACTCATCGTTAGTAGATAGCTTTCAGACATAGACTCAGATATTCAGTATTGTTTCAGATGTATGGACTTTTGTCAAATCAATTTTATTTTCTTAAATAATAATATATTTTTAAAGCTTCTTCTTATGTTTACTCATTTTACCAGTGTTATGATAGACCATAGGTTGTTTTGGGGTTACTTGTGACTCCAAGTACCATGTCTCGTCCAAGGTATAGACTCGAGTCATGAAAAACTTGGTATCAGAGCACTAGATTTAGAGTATCCTAGGATGCTTGAAAGCCGTGTCAAGTAGAGTCCTTTTCATGGGTGTGAAGCGTGCCACACTTATGAAGGGGAGGTTACGAGACATTATTAGGAAAACTCCCTTTTGTTCATACTCCTTATCGTGTGTTGAAGTTCAATTCCAGAAACATTCTCCTAATTCGTGCTCTATTCCATTTTAGTGAAACTATGCCTCCAAGATGAGGAAACAGAAGAAGGGCTGGCAACCCTAACCGACCTGCCCCACCAGCTCCAACAACCCCTCAGGACGACAAAGTGTCCTTAGCAGAATTCCAAGTGGGGTAATCCAGCTGTTGGCTCAGACAGTAACAAACCAAGTGAACTAGCAGGTGGTTCCTATAAACACAAATGGGTCCGCAACAGCTGCTAGGGTTCGGGACTTCACCTGAATGAACCCTCCAGCCTTTCATGGATCCAAGGTGGGAGAGGACCCACAGGAGTTTGTAGATGAGGTGCGGATGATCACCTGGATTATGGGTATTAGTTCCATAGAGAGTGCTGATCTGGCTACCTACCAGTTGAAAGGGGTGGCACAGATTTGGTACGTGGAAGGAAGAGAGACCAGCTGGGAAGAGTTTACTATAGCATTCCTATACAGATTCTTCCCCCGAGAGTTGAGGGAGGCTAAGGTCAAAGAATTCATGAACTTGAAGTAGGGTAACATGACCGTGGAGGAATATGCATTGGAGTTCACGAGGTTATCAAGGTATTCTCCAGAGATGGTAGCTGAGCCAAGGGCTCATATGCTTAAATTCGTCAACAGGGTATCAATCCTGGTACTTAAGGAGTGTAGGACCACAATGCTCATAAAGGATATTGACCTCTCCAGCCTAATTGTTCATGCCCAGTAGATTGAGGCAGAAAAGCTGAAAGATATGGAGAGGGAGAACAAGCGGGCTAGGACTGGTCAATCATATTATGACAACTAGAGATCTAGTGGCAGTAGCCGCCCATAGAAGCAACAGAGGACTCCAACACCCACCTCAGCCAAGGCCCCTACTTTTAGGTACCGCAAGGATCGGAAGGGTGGAGCATCTAGCTCTCAGTCTCAGAGTTACAGTGCCAACAACTGTTACCCATCTTGCCCTAAGTGTGGAAAGAACCATCCAGGGGAATGCCTTCAGGGCAAGGAGGGTTGCTTTGGGCGTGGACAGCTAAGTCACCGGGAAAGGGAGTGTCCATTCGCAGGACAAGGGAAATCACAGTCTACCACTTCAGCAACTCTAGTAGGCCGACCAACTCAGTAGTCCAACACTTCAGGTATGGATGACGGTCAGTTCCAAAATCTCTTTTATGCTTTCTCCACTTGTCAGGATAAAGAGAGCTCACCTGACGTGGTCATGAGTATGTTACGTCTCTTCCCTCTAGATGTGTATTCCCTACTAGATCTAGGATCCACACTATCATTCGTGACTCCCTATGTAGATGTCCAGTTTGAAATCAGTCCAAAAGTCCTCTCAAAACCATTCTTAGTCTCTACCCCAGTTGGTGAGTTAGTTAGAGCCAGCCGGGTGTATAGAAACTGCCCAGTCTTAGTATTGAACAAGGTCATTCTAGCTGATCTAGTAGAGTTAGACATGGTGGATTTTGATCTCATTCTTGGCATGGATTGGTTACACTCTGGTTAAGCCTCAGTCGATAGCATAACTAGATTCGTCAGATTTCAATTTCCAAATGAGACAGTTTTAGAATGGATGAGCAGTAGTTTAGCGCCTAAGTGTCGGTTTATTTCCTATCTTAAGGAAAGGAAGCTCATTACTAAAGGGTGCATTTACCACGTAGTTCGGGTCAAAGATTCTAGCTTTGATACCCCAACTATCCAGTTAGTTTCAGTTGTTAGCGAATTCCCTGACGTGTTTCCCGAAGATCTTCTCGGAGTCCCTCCCGAGTGGGAAATAGAATTCGACATAGACCTTCTTCCAGACACTCATCACATCTCCATTCCTCCTTATAGAAAGGCTCCAATTGAGCTTAAGGAGTTGAAGGAGCAGCTAAAAGACCTTCTTGTTAAAGGTTTCATCAGGCCCATCATCTATCCATGGGGTGCTCCAGTGTTATTCATGCGAAAGAAAGTCGGTACTCTTAGAATATGTATCAATTACTGTCAACTGAACAAATTTATAATTAAGAATAGGTATCCCCTACCCAGTATTGACAACTTGTTCGATCAGCTTCAAGGAGCCAGTTGTTATTCCAAGGTAGATCTCAGGTCGGGGTATCATCAACTTAGAGTCAGAGAATGTGACATATTGAAAACAACCTTCAGAACTCGGTATGGTCACTATGAATTCGTGGTTATGTCCTTTGGACTAAGTAATGCCCCTGCAGCTTTCATGGACCTGATGAATAGGGTTTTCTAGCAGTATCTAGATATGTTCATCATTGTATTCATTCATGACATTCTGGTATACTCCAGAAATAAGAAAGAACATGCTAACTATCTGAGGATAGTGCTACAGACACTTATAGACCGCCAGTTGTTTGCTAAATTTAGCAAATGTTAATTCTAGTTGAAGTCTGTGACTTTCCTTGGTCACGTGGTCTCAGGTGAGGGTATTCATGTGGATCCTCAAAATATAGTAGCGGTGAAAGATTGGCCAAGACCTACTTCCCCAATCGATATCAGAAGTTTCTTGGGTCTAGCCGGTTATTACTGATGTTTTATAGAAGGATTTTCCTCTATCGCATCTCCTCTGACTAAGTTAACTCAGAAAAAGGTGAAGCTTTAATGGTCAGATGCGTGTGAGAGGGGTTTCCAGGAATTTAAGACTCGACTCACTACCACTCCAGTTTTAACCTTACTAGATGGAACATATAGGTTCGTAGTATATAGTGACGCTTCCAAAGTTGGAGTCGGTTACGTTCTAATGTAGCGGGGTAAGATGATAGCTTACGCCTCTAGAAAACTCAAGGTTCATTAAAAGAATTATCCGACTCATGATCTTGAGTTGGCAGCAGTGGTGTTTGCTTTGAAGATATGGAGGCATTATCTTTATGGGGATCACATGGATGTTTTCACCGTTCACAAAATCCTTCAATATGTGTTCAGTTAGAAAGACTTGAATCTTTGTCAGAGAAGGTGGTTGGAGCTATTGAAGGATTAAGACATGAGTGTGCTATACCACCCGGGCAAGGCCAATGTGGTGGCTGATGCCCTAAGCAGAATGTCCATGGGGAGCATTTCTAATGTTGTAGAGGGTAGAAAACAACTGGCAAAGGATATTCAAGAGTTAGATCGGTTGGGAGTGCAGTTGGTTGATTCAGCTGAGGGCGTAGTAGTATTGCAGAGTGGGTCAGATTCCCAGGTCGGTTGGGAGTGCAATTGGTTGATGCAGCTGAGGGCATAGTAGTATTGCAGAGTGAGTCAGATTTCTCGTTAGTTGTCGAAGTTATGTCAAGTTAGGATGAGGATCCCATACTATTTAAACTAAAAGAAAAAGTCCTTAGGAAAGAAGTGGAGGCTTTCTCCAAAGGAGGAGATGGTGTGCTTCGTTACCAACACCGACTATGTGTACCTGGTGTAGGTGACTTGAGACAATAGAACTGGCAAAAGCACACAGTTCTAGATGTTCTATCCACCTAGGTGTCACTAAGATATACCGTGACCTACGGGGTATCTACTGGTGGAATGACATGAAAAGAGGCATTGCAGAATTTGTGGCTAAGTGCCCGAATTGCCAACAAGTAAAGGTGGAAAATCAGAGACCTGGGGGTATGACTCAGGATATTAGCATACCTACCTGGAAGTAGGAAGAAGTGAATATGGACTTCATTACAGGTCTACCTCGTACTCGCCAGCAGCATGACTCAATTTGGGTGATAGTGGATCGGATGACCAAGTCAGCACATTTCCTCCCAGTTAAAACTACAGACTCAACTGAGGATTATTCTAGACTATACATTCAGGAGTTAGTCAAACTACATGGGGTGCCCTTGTCCATGATTTTAGATAGAGGTACCCAGTTCACCTTGCATTTTTGGAAGTCATTTTTGAAAGGACTCAGTACTCAAGTCAAGCTCAGCATAACTTTTCACCCTCAGACAGATGGACAAGCTGAGTGGACTATTTAGACCTTAGAAGATATTTTGAGAGTTTGTGTGATCGACTTCAAGGGCAGTTGGGATAATCACCTACCTCTCATCGAGTTTGTGTACAATAATAAATACCACTCCAGTATTCAGATGGCCCCGTTTGAGGCATTATATGGCAGGAGGTGTAGGTCTCCTATAGGGTGGTTTGAAGTTGGTGAAGCTACCTTGGTAGGACTAGACTCAGTTCATGAAGCTATGCAGAAAGTGCAAATGATCAGGAAAAGGATGAAAATAGCTCAAAACCGATAGAAATTTTATGCTGATGTGAGGAGAAGAGAGTTAGAATTTACTGCAGATGATTGGGTTTATCCAAAAATATGACCCATAAAAAGGGTGATGAGTTTGGAAAGAAAGGAAAACTCAGTTCGAGGTATGTAGGACCCTACCTCTAAAGTCCTATGAGTTAGAATTACCTCTAGAGTTATCATCTGTGCACCCAGTCTTCCATGTGTAACTTTTGAAGAAGTGCATCGGTGATTTCAGTTCAGTTGTGCCACTAGAAAATGTTGGAGTGAAGGATAGTCCCTCTTACGAAGAGGTCCCAGTTCAGATCCTAGACTGTCAGGTTCGTAAGTTGAGAAACAAGGAAGTCACATCAGTGAAAGTCTTGTGGAGGAACCAGCTAGTTGAGGGAGCCACATGGGAGGAAGAAGCATACATAATGGTCAAATACCCTCATTTATTCCCTTCCAGTTCAGTTTCAGCATCAGGTATTGAATTCCTCCTCGATACTCTATTCAGTTCCATACCCATCAGCTCTATTCAGATTTTCAATATGAATTCTAGGTGCATCAACTCTGTTAGCACGGTCAAATCAGTTTGGAGTCAGTCATTCCTCCAGAAATCAGTTCATAGACTCAATCGGGAATTAAAGCTCTTTTCCCAATTTTCCAGTAGTTTTAGCCTTCATTCGAGGATGAATGATCCCAAGGGGAGATATTGTGACACCCTAAAACTTTCCTAGTCCAAACTCAGACCTTGCAAGAAAAAACCAGAAGAAACCAGAAATGTTTTATCATAGAACGACCCAGACAATGGATCATGGTAACCTCCAATGGGTCGTTGTCTGAGTCGTTGTTTAGCTCTGCAGAATTTCCTCTAAGAACCCACAAGTCAAACAACGAGTCTTCGTCTTATGTAACAACTCGTGGGGTGGTTCGTTAGTTGGAGCTTCAGGGTATGGTTGATGATCTCCTTCAGTGACAACGAGTGGCAACAACGACCTATTGTATGGCACAACGAGTTTTTGTGTCCAACCATGGTGTGAAGTTCCAAAATACTTTAGGACTTCCAGTAGATAGGACGAGAGGTGAAAATGACTCTTTATCCCAACCAACGAGTTATTGTGTCACCCGTTAGAGGAGGGGGCCTAGTGTTTGTTCAAGACCTTGCCAGTGGCCACGGGAGCTACCAACAACCCGTTGGTTCTTCCAACGAGTCGTGGTATACACCCATTGACAGTTCCAGTCAGCCCTATATTTAGGCCCAGGACCAATGACTGGTCCCAACGAGTCGTGGTATTAACCAACGACTTGTTCCGTGACCATTTGGTCCTTGTCGGGCAGTTTTCTAGATTTTCTCTTAGGGTTATTTTAGTAACTTCCCAGCTTTTTAATCCCTAAACTACGTCATTTTGGGTTATATTCATGGAATTTAGAGGGGTTATCGACATTCATTCCTCATTCCTCTCATTCCCTCAAGAGTCAGAATGTAGAATCATCAGTCAGGAAGCACAAAGCAGGGCAAGGGTTTCAATTTCTTCTCCTTATAATTTTTCAAGGATTTTCTCAGGAATCATTCACTAGGTATGTGAGAATTAAGCAAGGGAATTTTCCTTCCCTTGTGCCCCCAAAACCCATTTAAATTCTCTTATCAGTCCTAGCCCTGAGATTTAGAAATTTAATAATTTTTCAGTCAGATTCCGATGTCATTCATGTGGAATGTTGTCCACATTGTTAGCTACATTACTTAGAGATCATGTTGATACTTGTTCCTGTAAAGATGGTTTTAGCCCTAGCTTTTGAATATAGTAATTAGAGTCTTGCACAGTTGATTATTTATTCATGATGCTTGATTTTGTTAATGCTAAAATTCCTATGTTATTAATATCAGTTGAAATCTCAGTTAGTTTCATGCTAGTCCAGTTTCAGTAAGAATATTAATATTCTCAGTATTTTTAGAAATGTCAGCTGATTAGTTTGACTATAATCTTTTCTTGAGGTGTCAGTAATGCCTCCCAGATATCGCTATCAGAATCAGTTATCAGTTATCAGATATCAGTTTATTCTTTATACGATTACGACGCTTACAGATAAGTAGCTCTGACCAGTCTTAGAACCAGCTGTTTCAACTTCAGTTTGTTATTTAGATGGCTACGATGCTTCCAGATAAGCAGCTTATGCTAGTCTTAAAGCACCAGTTACAGAATCCGGTCCAATAAGACTCTCAAGGTACTTCCAGATAAGTATCCCTGGTTTATTCTTAGACCCCAGTTTCGAGCTATCAACTTAGTAGTCAAATCAGGACTATCCTATGGGAGTAGGACTTAGCACCAAGCAGATCGGGGTTCCAGTGCACCCAGGTTCCCAGAACTACGTTGCCACCATAGGTTGCTTTATTGGCCCTATGGCCCTAGATTTGTGATCACTCAGTTCATGTCTTTATACCCTGGCAAGGTATATTGGATCCTATCGATGGGGCGTATACGTCGAACTCCACGTCTAGCTCACGTGAATATATGTTGGTTATAGACTCTCACACTAATTAATACAGTTTCAGCTTAGCTCAGTTTAGTATAGTTTCAATTTATCTCAATTCAGTACAATTTTAGTTTAGCTTAGTTCGGCTCAGTTCAGTTTATCTCAGATCAGTATCTTAGATCCAGGACATGTCTATGACCATCAGAGAGGGTCATTATTGACCATATCAGTTATATTTCAGTTGTTCAGTTTTTAGTATTTAAGTTGGTCATTTCATGTCATCTCAGTTTAGTTACTTTCTCTTTCATGTTTATTATATCTCTCGCTTACTCAATACATTCCAAGTACTGAACATACCACCAATAGACTTCTGGTAGGTCGCAGTACATCTTGGTAGCTCCTGGATGTGTCAAATATCTGGAACCGTGAGACTCATGCAACATTCAATTTCTCAACTCATTAACGTTTGGGACACACAAGCGACATTGATATCAAAGCACTCGATCTCCCCCTTTGGAGAAGACCTTTACCTTCTGATTCTGAACAGCTTCCTTTAACTTTACCAAAATAGGGTCCTTGTCTTTCCTAGATTTTACATCAGTCACCAGGGACGATTCTGACCCATTCTAAACAATAACACCGCCGTCGGTCGAGTCAACTAAATGAACCCCCAACCGTGCAAGTCGATGCACATCCTTCACCAGCTCCTTCCTCCCCTCATCTAAATGAGACACACTCTCCAGGAAAGTCTACTAAGTGCGTATACTACTACATTAGCCTTGCCCAGATGTTAAAGTACACTCATATCATAATCCTTAAGTAGCTCCAACCACCTTCTTTGCCGTAGATTTAGGTCCTTCTGGGTAAACACATATTTTAGACTCTTGTGGTTAGTAAATACATCTACATGGACCCCATACAAATAGTGTCTCCAGATCTTCAATAAAAATACCACTGCCGACATTTCAAGATCATGGGTCGGGTAATTCTTCTCATGAACTTTCATCTGTCTGGAAGCGTACACTATAACTTTACCATGCTGTATCAATACACAACCAAGGCCGATTCTTGAAGCATCGCAATACACCACAAACCTATCATACCCTCTAGTAGGGCCAACACCGGTGCTGAGGTAAGTTGAGTCTTCAACTCCTGAAAGCTCCTCTCACAAGCCTCTAACCATTGGAACCTCACTTTATTTTGGGTCAATTTGGTCAATGGCGCTGCAATGGACTAAAACCCCTCAACGAATCTCTGATAATAACCAGCTAACCCTAAAAATCTCCAGATATCTAAGGGATTCACCAGTCTAGGCAAATTCTTCACCGCTTCTATTTTCTGAGAGTCCACCTTCATGCCCTTACTTGACACCACATGGCCCAAAAATGCCACCGAGTTCATTCCAAAACTCGCACTTGCGGAATTTGGCATATAGTTGGCGATCCTTGAGAGTCTGTAGTGCCACCATCAAATGAGCGGCATGCTCCTTCTCACCCCGAGAGTATATAAGGATGTCATCAATAAACATTATAACGAACATATCCAAGTATGTCTTGGACACCTGATCATCAAGTCCATAAAAGTTGTAGGAGCATTCGTTAGTCCAAAAGACATAACTACAAACTCATAATGACCATACCGCATCCTGAAGGCTATCTTTGGGATGTCACTCTCCCGAACACTGAGTTGATGGCATCTGAATCTGAGATCTATCTTTGAAAAGCATTTAGCACCCTGAAGCTGGTAAAAAAAATCATCAATCCTGGATAGAGGATACCTGTTCTTGATGGTGACCTTGATCAATTGCCGATAATCAATAAACGTACGAAGCGATCCATCTTTCTTTCAGACAAAGAGAACTGGTGCACCCCATTAGAATTTGCTCGGTCTAATGAAACCCTTATCTAAAAGGTCCTTCAACTGCTCCTTAAACTCCTTTAACTCGGCTGGGGCCATTCTGTAAGGAGGAATAGATATAGGTTGCCTATCAGGAAGAAGTTCAATACCAAAATCAATCTCCCGCTTGGGAGGGATTCCCGGTAAATCATCTGGGTAGACTTCTGGATTCTCACATACTACTGGAACTGACTGGATAGTCGGGGTCTTGGAAGTAGCATCCTTAACCCTAACTAGATGGTATAGATAACCTTTGGAGATCATCTTTCTAGCCTTAAGGTAGGAAATGAAATAACCTACAGGCACAACTAAACTACCCTTCCACTCTAAGATTGGCTCACCCAGAAATCTTAACTCTAATGCCCGAGATCTACAATTAACTGAGGCATAACATGAAAATAGCCAATCCATGCCGAGGATAACATCAAAATCGGTCATGGCTAACTCTACTAAATCTACTGACGTGACTTTCTGAAGGACTGTGACCAGGAAACTTCTATACACTCGTCTAGCTACAACTGAATCACCCACTGGAGTAGAGACTGAGAAGGGTTTTGACAAGATTTTGAAATTGACTCAAAAACTAGTATCCACGTGAGGTGTCAATAAGACAAGGTAGCCCCAAGATCTAATAAAGCATATACATCAAGATGGAAAACTCGTAACATACCAGTGACTACATCCGGGGAGACCTCCTGCTCCTAGCAGGATGCTAAGGCATAAAATCTATTTTGGCGCTGACCACCACTTGTGCTAGTAGATGCCCCCTGCTGGGCTGGGGCATGCAGGTGGAGCTACTGAACTGGAAGTTGGGCCTCGACCCCTATCATGGCCCTATCTAGCTGCTGGGAAATCTCTGAGCATATGTACGGGCTTCCCGCACCTTACCCGCCAAGCACTGACCCGTGTGCTCTCGACCACACTTGCTGCAAAATGGGATATTAGAATCTGCGGGCTTGCTGCTCTGACCTCTAGAGCCTGATGCTCGCCCTCTCTGGTCGTGCCTAGGTCTGGATGGAACACTCATCACTGAAGTTGCTTGGGATGAAGATCTCTGGTGGGTCTGCTGTCGGTGCCCACCACTTGGCCTAGGCTAAGAGAATCTATAGCTATCTATCATGTCCCTCTTGGCCTCTCTCTCCTTCATATGAGCCGCCTCCATCTACTAAGAATATAAGACTATACGAGGGAAATCCATATCCTAATGGAGCATAGCGGTTCTGCAATCCTTGTCTAGATAGTCCGCCACCCCATGAACAAACCTGCTCACTCGTGCCCTCTGATCAACCACTAACTCTGGGGTGTACTTTGACAGGCGAGTGAACTCTAGGGCATACTCCTGCACCATCATCTTTCCCTACTTTTGGTTCACGAACTCAACCTCCTTCAACTCCCTCGTCTTACGAGGGAAGAACCGATCTAGAAAAGAGATGTGAAACTTCTCCCAACCGATAGGGCCTGCTCCGGCTGCCCTACTATCCTTCCACTATCTAAACCAAATGTGTGCGAATCCCTTCAACCGATACGAGATCAAATTAGCACACTTTACTCCATTCACCCCCATGACCTGGGTGATCTTCACAATCGCGTCGATAAACTCATGTGGATCCTTGTCCACCTTTGACCCAAGAAAATATGGTGGGTTCATCCTTAAGAAATCTCTAACTCGAGCTACCGCCGCATTCCTGTTCTGTGGGACATGCACTATTGCTTGCTGGTTGACCTGGGCGGTCAAGGCCTGTGCTAGCATCTGAATGGCTGCCCTAAATTCAGCGTGGGCAACCTGTTCTGGTGCATGGTGCTCATGGACTGGTGGGACTTGTTGGTTCTCGTCCCCCTTGCCATCATCATGGCCATTTTCATTTCCATTTCTTCTGCCATTAACTCTGCGGGGAGGCATGATTCTGCAATCGCGAATAGCATGAGTTAGAATGATGGAGAGACATTTCACCGCACGACATAGATCATGAAAGAAGAGAGCATTTCCTAAACGTCTCATAGCCTCTTCGTCATAAGTGGCGTTCTTTACACCCACGAAAAAGACTCTATTTAACGTGGATTTTGGACACCCTAGGACACTTCAAACCTATTGCTCTGATACCAAGTTTGTCACGACCCGAACACATGCCCGGATCGAGACACGGGACAAGAAGCCCCGAGAGACTCCAAGTTGACCCATGGCATGAACATACATCTAACTCAATCAAATAAGGAGGAAGAATTAACATAATAAACATAGTGGAAGTCTAGAATAACATATAATCCAAAATACAACACAAGTTTGAAGCTGAATACAATCTATTGTCTGAAAAGCCTCTAAGTCTGATGAGTTGATGGGACAAGACCCCAACTAACTCTCTAAGTCTGAAACTGAAAATATGCCAACATAACCGAATAAAAGAGGGGCCTTTGATAGATGAGGATTCACCACAGAGACTGATGCTAACTCCAAAAGCTGGCTAATGGTGGGGCTGAGCCTGAAGATCGGAGCCTATATCATGAAATGATATAGCATAGAGTATGCAGTCAGTACGTGGAATGTACCGAGTATGCAAGGTAAGTAAAATCGCTTAAATGAGTAAAATCATTTAAAATATGCATAATATAAAACATGATCAAAACAAGAGTCTGAGAGTAGGCTTGCATGCTATTTCCTGAAATCATGATCTGAATATAACATAACATCATAACTGAATCGAACGACCCAAAGCTGAAATATAATAATCATAAATAAAACTGTACATTGGGTAAAACCTTCTTTAGA
>JACEIK010003880.1:69684-97237 GCA_018107945.1 Datura stramonium
CCAGAAACCTGAGATAGAGCTAGCCAGGCACCAGATGTGCCTAGGCCCACCAGTTAGCAGTCCAGGTCCTACTAGGGCACCAGGTGCCAGTCATACCCCCGGGGCGGGGCGTGACAGTCATGGAACACCGCCTACTGGTTGACCTGAGCGGTCAAAGCTTGGGCCAACATCTGAAAAGCCATACTATACTCGGCATGAAAGACCTGCTCGGCAAAGGACCTGCTAGTGCTGACAGGGATTGCTGGTGCCCATCTCCATTGCCATTTTCTTGGTCATTTCCATTTCTATTCCATCTACCATTTACTTGGCGTGGAGGCATGATTCTACAAATGCGTATAGCACGAGTTAGAATAATAGAGAGGTACTTCATCGCATGACATAAATCATGAAAGAAGGAAAACTTCTTAAAATGTCTTGTAGCCTTTCCCCCATAAGTGTGACATGCTTCACACCCGTGAAAAAGACTCTACTCCACATGGCTTTTAAACACCCTAGGACACTCTAAAACTTTGCTCCGATACCAAGTTTTTCACGAGTCGAACATTGGTCTAGATCGAGACACAAAATCTAGAACCACGAATGAATCCAAGTCGACCCATGACATAAACATAATGGCTAAAGAGCATACATTAAACAAAAACTGATAAACTAAACATGAATAAGCGAAAGTCTGCAAGCATATCATCCATATAGAGTCAATACTGACAAGTTGAGATGCTACATATTGTCTGAAAAAGCCTTTAACGTAACTAAAGGATTGATGAGACAACATCCCCAACTAGCTCACTAAATATTTGAAACTGAAAGTAATATAACTCAACAATATGAAGGTCCTCGAAGGATGAGAACTCACCAGCAAGAGAACTGGACTAAGTTGTGAAGACTAGCTAATGGCAGGACTTAGTCTGAGAGTCTGAACCTGT
The DNA here is from genome assembly GCA_018107945.1 of Datura stramonium. Classification (NCBI taxonomy): domain Eukaryota; kingdom Viridiplantae; phylum Streptophyta; class Magnoliopsida; order Solanales; family Solanaceae; genus Datura; species Datura stramonium. Next base: position 70,608 of record JACEIK010003880.1, read on the forward strand.
ATTATGAAATGATACAGCATAGAGTATGAGATCAGTACTTGGAATGTACTGAGTATGCAAGGTAAGTAAAATAGGTTGAGCAAGTATAATTGAAATCATGCACGTAACATAAATCATAAGATCATGAGAATAAGGACTGCATGCTGATATCTGAAAACCCGTATAGTCATAAACTGAATTTCATATCTGAATAGAATGACCCGAAGATGAAAAGAGAATCATATGGCTTGCCATAACTGAAACAATAAGTGAAATCTTACAAACTGATCATTGGGTCAAACCTGCTAAAAACATAATACCATATGTCATAAACATGCATAACTGAAATAATGAGGAACAATGGGAGACTCGTCATTACCGACACCATCACGATAGAGCTTACGTGATGCCCAACTATTACAGTCAAATAGGCAGAGCTATCTTAAACCTTGCCAGGGCCAAGGACTCTACCATAATATTGATATCAGGCTAAAGGCCCCTTGCGGGCAGGGGAAAATTCTCTTGAGAGACTCCAAATAAATATATATAAACCTATGTTAGCGCGTAGTTCTGAGACCGGGGAATCTTGGTACCCCTAGCCTACTCGCTGCTAGAAACTACTCCCAAAATATATATAATGCTCATATAATCATATTTTAAAACATAACTTGAATCTATACATTTGAGGAGTCTTGACTCCAAAATATATACTTATCATTTGATCTTGTTAGCCGTGGCTTGATCATAAAACATGCTTATTTTGTGTGGGCTTGCCCAGATCTCAAAATCATGCATATTTGAAATAGAATTCATTGATCAAAATCATAATTTCATACATGAAAAATTTGTAAACATGCATATATACTAGATATCTCATCATACTTGAAAACATCAATCATAAACTTGACTTCTTCATGAACTTGCATAATTTGTGCATAATTTTCTAAACTTGAAATCACAATTTTTAAAACCAAAATAGATATAAAATCTTCCCATGAATCTTAAAACATACTTTGAAATCTGAACGGAATTGACCCATAAGTAAATCATAGAGAATTTCATAAAATTAGGATAAAACCCCATAAGATCATAAACTTGATCTAAAACTTGAATTCATAGAATTGAGGAGAATTATGAGCATGATAGTGAAAGGAACCCTAATTCATGGTCTCACATACCTGGGTATACTGAATCTACACATGTCTTTGAAAGCCAAAGAGGTTTAGAAAAGAAATTGATGACTCTAGGCTTGATCTTCAATGGAGAAGTCTTAGTCTTGCATGCATGGGAAGAGAATGATTTAGAGTAGGTTTAACCCCCTTAATACACCTATTTTAGAGCTTAAAATGACATAGTTTAGGGCTTAGAAGTTTTGAAATTACAAAAATTCCCTTACTGATTCGCTTAGAAAATTGATACTACTTGTCACCACGAGGGACTTAATGAATCGTTAGGTTCTCTAAAGACTTATTGTCTCCCCTCGTCACCACCATTGGAAATTTCAAATTTTCTTCCAACCTTGCCCAACCAACGATCAATCTGACAAGTCATGAAGTGACACCATAACTCGTCCCTCTGCCCATTAAGTCCCTTTGAAAGAATCCCTTAATTTCAACTCTGCACCACCCAATGAGGGACTTAATGACCCATAGGGTGTCATGACGGATTGTTCCTCGACCCATTACCAGTGTAACTTTTCAACACAACATCACTTAACAGATTACTTAACAATCCTTATAGTGACTCAACGGGTCACCAAACGAGTCATTCTGTGACCTGGTGCAGATCTTCCTGCCTTCTATGGTCCAACCCTTGGGTATGATCTTAGGGACTTTCGGCGTATAACACTAGATTACTGATTAACAGAGTTAATATTGAAAATAAGAATCTTTCGAATCCTTAATCGCCTTTTGAATTACTTTCACACCTATATGTCTATGGTCATGAACTTTCATCTAAATTTACAACCCCTGTAATTTAACCAATCAAGGCACCTCAGGTATATGTCTATCCTAAGTGCAAATCTACTTCTCAATGCACAAGTTAAAATCTTTTTTTATTTAATCCTATGCAATCTCGAATTTTCAGTTCCAAGTTCAATTCAAGAGTCATAGATAGTATTCAAGTGGTGATCAATCAACTCAATACTTAAACTCATAATAAAAGAAATAAATCAATATGATAGACTAATTAATTAGAATCATATTTGAATAACAACGATGATGAAATAACCACAATGCAACAACTAAAAGTTAAGTTGCACATAGACGTGAAATAAAAACAACAAATCATCAAAAGAAAGGAAAAAACTAATACTATGGAGAAGAAAAGGTAAAACTCAAGATATTCTGGCCTCCATGACATCTCCTAGCTCTTCCCTAGGTCAAAACTTGTGTAAGATCTGTGCTTAGGTGTTACATCCCGAAAAATATTTACTCTTATTTGATGAATGAATGCTTAAGTTAAGAGATTAAAGAACATGAAATGTATGCTATGAAAGTGTCAGGGATTGAACACGTAAGACGAGTTTGTCTCGAGCAAATAAAATAAGCTAAAGGTAGGCCGCAATGGGATGCACATCGTGGACCTCTCTCCCAGAAAGGAACTGCGTGTCACACCCCCTTCCCTTCTGCAACAGGGTGCGCATCATACACCTCATATAGTGGTGGCATTATATACATAAGTCAAGTGATGGATATGTTAAGTCATTACACGATATTTTATCAAGGAAGCAACTTGTTCGTAAATCTTATTTCTCTCTAGGTTTCTCATTGATTGAAGAAAATTAAGTCATCTAAACAATTTCAATCACAAATCTCTCTTGGGTAATGAATCTTGAAGCCATGAATAATACGTCTGTGAAATCATATCATTAAACTGGTTCGAATTGGAGAAGCTCCGATTAGTAGAAGTTGGGAAAAACTTCTTTTATTTTGTCTAAGAGCACATTTGAGCAATAATAAGTGTTTCTACTTTTTTAATTTATGAAAATTCATGAGTTGGTATTGAACTAAGCTCCTTATAACTTATCGTTGTTATATGCTATAATTGATATTGCTGGCTGAACTTTTGGAATGGAATAACCTAGATTTTTTATGAGTTGTAAGCTAAGATTTGAAAGAACTACAAGTCTATGTTTGAAGTTATTATTTTCTAAGTTGAATTTGACGAATTGAGGTATGTAAGGAACCCTTTTTCCTTTCTTTTTGAAGCACGAATTTTTGTCAACATTTAAGATTCATATATGTATATTCCTAACTTGCAACAAAGTGTTGAATAGAGCCATCCTTAAGAGGTGAAGTATGTGATAAGAATTGTCGTAATTATAGAGAGGTGTATAAGCCTATGATTGTGAAGCAAACGATGTTACTCGTATTATTAGTTTTACTTCTTTTTTTTAGAGAATGAATTTGCAGGATTTGCATATTTACAAGGCAAGTTCATAATATTTTCAATTCAATTGAGCTAAACAATTCTTTATATCAAGATTATCTTTTCTCTAAAAAATTAGTATGTGTTTCTTCTATTTTAGGTTGTGATTTCATATTACGTGATTTCACATGCGATATGGTGATCCTACGATCTTTGCTTTTAAAAAAATTTGTGGTTTATCAAAGCGTTGGTTAATGCAAATCTTGTGGAGACTTATTCTCTTGTGTATTTACTTGTGAAGTTGAGGTTGATTTCACCTGTCATTACTCCAACTGCAGAAAGAGCATTCTCATCCATGAAGCATATCAAGAACAAATTGTGTAGTAGTAATGGTAATGAATTTCTAAATGATTGTTTAGTTTTTTACATCGAGAATGAGATATTTGTAAATATAAGAAATAATGCTATCATTGATTTTAGAATATAAAAGTGCGTCGATGTTAAGTATGAATGGTTGATCTACTTTTCTTATATTAGTACTAGATTAATGACATTCGATCATTTTAAAGTTTATACTTTACTCATAATTTATCATAATTTTTAAATTTTAATAGACTATATTAAAAATTAAAAATAGTAGTGCACCCCTCATCTTCAAATCATGGGTTTGCATCTGGTTATGTACTCCTCTTGCTTGCCCCTTTTTAAGGCCGTTAGAAATTGTTTAGGATGACGACTTGTTTGATTTAGAAAGTACGTTCTTGATGAAGTAAATATAATAAAGAATGTAATAAGGTTGATTAGATGGTTAGAACTAAGGCTAAGGATGTAATACACAAGGTGTAGGACGATGTTATAATGCGATAAGGACGTTAAGTTGACCTAGTGCAAACTAAGCTAAGGGATGTTAGGATAAGAAGAAAAGATTTTTATGGTTATTAACAAGTTAGGTAAATTAGAAATGTAATAAGGTTATAAAGATCTTTAAAATTAGAATGAAGTTTCAAGAGTAAGTTGAATTAGTTGAAAAATTGGAAGACATAGAATAGTTGTATAATTAGTGCTAATTAAAAGATGCTGAAAAAGATTATTACTCTCATCATTTAATAGGTTTAGATTTCGCATACATGCAGTATAAGAGGAATACTAGATTGCTTTATGAAAAGGACAACGAGTCATTAACGGATAAGTACCTAAGTTATAGTTAAAGCAACCTAAATAGGTTAACTTTGCTTTAAGGAATCTTATGCTTATAATCCAACTTCGCTAGTAATTACGAATCATATATACATGATAGTAAGCGTTTATAATTTCTGGATCTAAGAACCCTTGTACATATTGGCTAACTACGTTCATGAAATAACTATAGGGAGAACCTAATTAATATCCAAAGGTCAATACAATTTTCTCCAACTCATAAAACTTTAGTATTATTCACAATTTTATGATTATATCGTCACCTTAGGAAATAACCTCCCCATAAGTTAATTACTATAAAGAGAATGTATTATGATATAATGGTTATCAAAAAGATTAAAGTGAATGTATCTCATGAATTATGCCAATATCTCTAACAAGTGAGCTAGCTTCCATCAGAGCTAATGAGTTCAAATCCTTATAACTTTCTCCAGCTAAGAGTCTTAATGTACGAACACTCCTTATGTTACAGAACTCCTAGAAAGATGTTATGATATACAATTAAATCATTCAGCCACGTTTAAGTTATACATTCATGTCTTATTCTTCGGATACCTAAAATTCAAGAAAGAATCTATCACTCACGTATAGGACTTAAATATCTAGAATAAACATATGAGATCTAGTAAGGATTGATGAGGCTAAGAATTCAGGTCAAGTACTCAACCTAGAAGTCCTAAATTTTTGTACGTTCCCTGTAGTGTAGAACCTCCTCAGATATGGTCTAAGTATGTGTTGAGCCAAAGCCCTCTTTTGATTGAGCCTCAGTTCACGTAAAGAGTCAGTATTCAGTTACTTCAAACAAATTATCCAAGGAGGATTATTATTAAGTCATCAAGTTTCTGAGGTTGTGTCTATGTACCATCATATCATGAGCACGCATGATAGTATTATGTAATGATGATTTATGTACCATATGACTATAACACCCCGAATAATTTCAGCGATAAAATCGTACTTTTGAGATAAGACTAAGAGTACATAATAGGATAAGAAGGAAGTGTTATGAGTTATTTGAGTCACTCTATGGTCATATTTAAGATTGGACGTCGATCAAGTTGTAGAATAAAATTTGGAAAAAGTTATCGCAAAATTTCCTTTTTGAGATTCTTTGAAATTTAGGTCAAATATCTCAAAGATTTTCTCACAATATATAAGGATTTAGGGGTGTGCGACCTATCAAATTAACTATATATGAGTCTAGTTTCACGTGCATCAAACCGTTTGTCAATCCAACTTCGGAGTAGAGAGATATTCGCGTTTTTGCGAGACCGTGCAAGCAGGCACGTCACAAGAGTCTAAGGCGGTGGAAGGCTATTTAAGCCCCTTTGGTCGGTTATTCTTCATCCAAATTTATTTTCCAGCAACCTACTTCATAAGAAACCTCTCTCAAGTTCTCTCCATAGTTTTCCTTGGGTTTTGAGGCTAGAAGTCATGGCTCAACATGATTTTAGTGTCGGAAAATCGGGAATCGTGTGTAGCTTGCATTTTGGTGTCTTTTCCGAGTTGTTGGTGGCTGTTTCGTGGGAAGCTATTGGTAAGCCTTCTTCCTTTTGTTTTTATTGGTTTTTGAGGTTGGTTATAGGTGTGTTCACCTCAGTAGGTTGTTGTCTCGGAGTTTCTACCGTCGAATTCCTTTGAATCTTGTCAGGTAAGCTTCGTTTGTCTTGTTTTGTTAGAGTTGTGTTGGCTGCGTTTTTGCAGAATATTGGACTTCCTTTAGGCAGTTGGTTCATGGTGTTGAAGGCTCAAGTTCGGCTAGGCTTGAAGCTAAGGTATGTTAGTCTTGTCCCTCCCTTTGTCGGCATATATTCCGTAGCCGTTGCCGTCGGTACTGACGTGTGTGTTGGATGTTTTGTGATTCTTTGGGTTATATTTTTAAGTGACTCTTGTTCTACTGTTTATATGGTAATAAAGGTGTGTATAAGGTGCTGGTTTGGTTGGTGGCTCGGACTAGAGTGCGGAGAATCGTAATCATGGAAAATTGTTAGGGTCTTGTCGAGAGGCCATGTATGAGGCGTGTGGTTCTTGTAGAAAGTTGTGGTATGTTTGAGTGAATAATATTAGGTGATTATTGGCAAGTGAATGAGGGATTAGAGTTTTTAAGGTTGATAGCTGCGACGATTTTTTTTATATATATGAATCGGCGATCGTGTCGACCGTGTTGATGGCACGTGCGGCCGTGGTGACACTTGGGTTGATTTGTCCATCTCCCTATATGTTTGTGGTAAGTAGACTAGCGTGTGGGCTGTTTGTAAAGCTTGAGGATAGACTGGTTAGGATGGTAATCCTTAGCTTGGTTAGTGGCTTGTTGATGGATGGCTACATGTGAAATAATAGTATTGTGTTGTAGTAGTCGGGTTGTGGGGTTTGAGAGCCGATTGTGGACTATTTTAGCATGTATTATTAATGTTGATGATTGTGTGTGTGTTTTGTTGAGGCCTTGTGGCTTGTACATACCCGACGCACGAGAGTGTTTCCGGCTGAGAGGTTGAGCACAAGGAGTGAAATGGCCTACGGGGTTGAGAATGATGTCCTCCATAGTGTAGAGTTGAGACATGATTCAAGAGTGGTCCAACATGTTTGAGATTTCCTAGAATCGCGATTGATTCTCCCAGATGGATTGAGTTTTGCTAACTGTGGGCAACCGAGAGAAGGTCCGACAGTGCTTGATTGATGATGTTGATTAACTGGTTTTTACTTGGGATTTTTTGGAATTATATTGTGGTTTTTTATTATGTTATTTTATTATCTGATAGCAGTGGATGCTATATGTTGACTGGTGTTAGCTGAGGCCATTGAGAGGTCTAGAGGTAATGACAAGTGATCTATATCGGTTAGGTGCCGCTATTTTGTTGTTTACTTTTGGACTTTCCAGGCTTATGGGAGCCATGTAGGTTCTATTTGTATGTTTTCTTGAACTTGAAATGCTTATGTGGGCCGCGTAGGTTTTATGTGTTTACTTAAGTTGAGTTCTCCTTCTGTGATATCTGGTATATCTGTTGATCTCTATTCTGAGTCTTCCAATTATTTCTGCCTTTCATGCTCGGTACATTATTGTACTGACGCCCTAGTCGGGGCATTGCATTCATGCCTGCAGGTGATGGTGGGCTGGTAGATCGAGTTTATTGTTACTGAGTGGAGTTCCAGCTGAGTCAGTGCACTCCAGGTCTTTCGGAGTTGCTAGAGGTTGAGTTATGGATAGGGCCCCAAACAGTTGATATCTGTTGTATTTTTAGAGGTCGTAGATATAAATTGTGGGTGTAGTGTCATTGTTGTAGGCCAGTTGGACCTTTTTGTATAGATTTCTTACCTTTTCGTGGCCTAGACGACCTATTGTATATCCTTTTGGTTGGTCAGGTGCGAGCCTCAACTTTAGCTTATGGTTACTCGGATTTTATAGTTATTATGTTGTCGAACCTCATCGATTCTGGCCTTTTTTTTATATTTGGATGCCGCATATGCTCATTCAAGGGTGGCACCAGGTGCCAGTCACGCCTCCCTGAATTTGGGGTGTGACAGACTTGGTATCAGAGCAGTTCTTCCTAGGGAGTCTTATGAGCCGTGCCTAGTAGAGTCTTTTTTATGAGTGCATTGTGTAGTGTACTTATAAACAGGAGGCTACAGGGCATTTAGGATTATTACCCTTCTTTTTGGATCAAAATTGTGCGATAAGTCAGATGTCATAGGAGTCGGGTCCAGAAACACATTTGCTGACTCTTGCAGGGATGCTTGTAACTTGATGAATTATAGCCGGCCAGTGGCTAGACATGGCGGCAGGTAAGATTTTTTTTTTATTATGGTTATAGTGGTGTCGTGCCTCGGCATGGTGTTTTGTTGTATGGAGTTATTTGTGGTAGATTTTTCAAGTGAGGCTATGTCGTGTGATGTCGTGTTGTGTCAGTCCTTGAGTTGGAGTCGTGAGTGTTATCCAACATTCGAGGACGAATATTTCTAAGGGGGGAAGGATGTAACACCCCGGATAATTTGAGCAATAAAATCGTACTTTTGAGATAGGATTAAGGGTATAAAATAGGATAAGAAGGAAGTGTTATGAGTTATTTGAGTCACTCTATGGTCATATTTAAGATTGGATGTCGATCAATTTGTAGAATAAAATTCGAAAAAAGTTATCACAAAATTTCCTTCTTGAGATTCTTTGAATTTTAGGTCAAATGACTCGAAGCTTTTCTCTCAATATATAAGGAGTTAGGGGGTGTGCAACCTATAAAATTAACGATCTATGAGTCTACTTTCTCGTGCATCAAACCGTTTGTCAATCCGACTTTGGAGTAGAGAGATATTCGCGTTTTCGAGAGACCATGCAAGCAGACACATCACAAGGGTCTAAGGCGGCGGAAGGCTATTTAAGCCCCTTTGGTCGGTTATTCTTCATCCAAATTCATTTTCCAGCAACCTACTTCGTAATAAACCTCTCTCAAGTTCTCTCCATAGTTTTCCTTGGGTTTTGGGGCTAGAAGCCATTGCTCAACATGATTTTGGTGTTGAAAAATCGAGAATCGCGTGTAGCTTGCATTTTGGTGTCTTTTCCGGGCTGTTGGTGGCTGTTTCGTGGGATGCTATTGGTAAGACTTCTTCCTTTTGTTTTTATTGGTTTTTGAGGTTGGTTATAGGTGTGTTCACCTTAGTAGGTTGTTGTCTCGGAGTTTCTACCGTCGAATTCCTTTGAATCTTGTCAGATAAGCTTTGTTTGTCTTGTTTTGTTATTGAGTTGTGTTGGCTGCGTTTTGGCAGAATATTGGACTTCCTTTAGGCAGTAGGTTCATAGTGTTGAAGGGTCAAGTTCGTCTAGGATTGAATCTAAGGTATGTTAGGCTTGTCCCTCCCTTTTTCGGCATGAATTCCTTAGCCGTTTTCATTGGTATTGATATGTGTGTTAGATGTTTGTGATGCTTTGTGTAATATTGTTAATGAATCTTGTGATACTGTTTATATGGTGATAAAGGTGTGTATAAGGTGCTGGTTTGGTTGGTGGCTTGGGCTAGAGTGTAGAGAATCGTAGTCATGCCAAATTATTAGGGTCGTGTCGAGAGGCTGTGTGCAAGGCGTGTGGTTCTTGTAGCAAGTTGTGGGATGTTTGAGAGAATAATATTATGTGATTATTGACAAGTGAATGAGGTATTAGAATGGTTATGGTCGATGGATGTGATGATCTTTTGTTTTTTTTGAATCGGCGATCGTGTCGATGGCACATGTGCCTGTGGTGACACTTGGGCTGATTTGGCCATGTCCCTTGATGCTTGTGGTAAGTAGAATGGCGTGTGGGATGTTTGTAACGCTCAAGGATAGACTGGTTAGGATGGTAATCCTTAGCTTGATTAGTGGCTCGTCGATGGATGGCTAGACGTGAAAGAATAGTATTGTGTTGTAATAGTCGGGTTGTGGGGTTTGAGAGCCAATTGTCGGCTATTTGAGCATGTATTATTATTGTTGTTTATTGTGTGTGCGTTTTGTTGAGGCCTTGTGGCTTATATATACCCGATGCACGAGAGTGTTTCCGGCTGAGGGGTTGAGCCCAAGGAGTGAAATGACCTACGGGGTTGAGAATGATATCCTCCATAGTGTTGAGTTGAGACATGATTCAAGAATGGTCCGACATGTCTGAGCTTTCCTGGGATCGCGATTGATTCTCCCAGATGGATTGAGTTTTTCTAACTGTGCGCAGCCGAGAGAAGGTCCGACAGTGCTTGATTGATGATGTTCATTAACTGGTGTTTACTTGTGATTTGTTTGGTATTATATTATGGTTGTTGTTTATGTTATTGTATTATCTAATAGCAGTGGATGCTAGATGTTGGATGGTGTTAGCTGAGGCCATCGAGAGGTCTAGAGGCGACGACAAGTGATCTGTGTCATCTAGGTGCCCCTGTGTTGTTATTTACTTTTGGACTTGCCGGGATTTTGGGAGCTAGGTAGGTTCTGTTTGTATGTTTGCTTGTACTGGCAATGCTTATGGGGATCAGGTAGGTTTTATGTGTTTACTTACGTTGAGTTCTCCTTCTGCGATATCTGGTATATCTGTTGATCTCTAATTTGAGTCTTTCAGTTGTTTCTTCCTTTCATGATCGATATATTATTGTACTAACACCCTATTCGGGGCATTGTATTCATGCCTACAGGTGATGGTGGGCTGGTAGATCAATTTTTTTATTTCTGAGTGGAGTTCTAGCTTAGTCGTGCACTCTAGGTCTTTCGAAGTTGCCAGAGGTTGAGTTATGGGTAGTTCGGGGCCCTTCCCCAGACAGTTGATATCTGTTGTATTTTTAGAGGCTCGTAGACATAAACTGTGGGTGTAATATCATTGTTGTAGTCCAGGTGGGCTTTTTTGTATAGATTTTTTACCTTTTCGTGGCCTAGACGACCAATTGTATATCCTTTTGGTTGGTCAGGTGAGACAGCCTCAACTTTAGCTTGCGGTTACTCATATTTTATAGTTATTATGTTGTCGAACCTCATCGATTCTGGCCTTTGTTTATATTTGGGCGCTGCATATGCTCATTCAAAGGTGGCACCAGGTGCCAGTCATGCCTCCCTGGATTTGGGGTGTGACAATGACCTGCGGGAACAGATGATATGTTATACCACCGACGGGTATTATCGGTGGGCACAGGGTGTCTCCCCCCTAGTGTGCATGTTGGTTGGGGTATGACACGAACATAGCATTCATGTGTATATGTTTTACTGTTCTGTGGTATTTATATGACTCCACAAATTACATTAGTACAAACGAGATTCCAGTTAGGCTATAGTTTTTAGAGTTAGGTTGTTTCTATCCCTTCTTCTGGTTTAATTATCTTAAATATTTCTCATATGGTCTTGAGTTATTAGTCGGTCTATTCCAGAGTGAAGGAAGGCGCAACTGTCAATGGATTCTGTGATTGAATGCCACTAGACGGGTTGTCTCTACTCTTTATATTCTTTCATCTCTTAATTCGATTATTGTTATGATTGTTGTCGCATGTTTACAATTTTCAACCTTACATAACAATACATATTATTCGTACTGATGTTTCTTCACCTGGGGTCTTTCCTTCATCTACAAATATAGGTAGAGGCCCAGATCGCCGTTGGTTGCAGGAGTTCGGGAGTTCAATGACTATTTTGGTATGCTTCTTTCCTTTTGGAGCAAATATCTAGAGGTTTGATTTTGTTCTAGTTTGATTATGTTGTACAATTATGGGTAAGCTGGAGCCTTGTTCTGACTATCAGTATTTTGTACTCTTTAGAGATTTTGTGGACTTAATTAGTATGTGCAGTATAGTTTAGTTTGCAACCTCATCGGCCTTCGCAGTTATTTTAATCATTTGTGGCCTTGACGACATTCATGTTTCTATTCTTAGTGGTGTTGTAATCTCGTTGGTCCATATGTTATATTATTTTTTATTGTGATAGGTAGCCTTATGGGCTTTCGTGTTACAGTTATACACGTTATATAGTCGGATTTCTATTCAATCAGGTATCAGGAGCCAGTTTTTCCCTCACCCAGCTTGGGTGAATGTGACATTAGGGTATATTTGTAGAGTACCAAAAGACCTAAATGTAACATCCCGTATAGCTTAAGAAATAAATTCATACTTTAAGGTAAGACTAAGGGTTCTTAATATGCTAAGAAGGAAGTGTTTTGAGGTATTTGAGTCACTCTATGATTGTGTGTTATGATTGAACATCGATCAAGTAGTAGAATAATAAGTTATCGTAAATTTAATTTTAAATTCTTTGAAATTTGGATTAAATATATCAAATCTTTTCTCCTAATATATACGGAGTTAGGGGACCTACGACCTATCAAATTAAAGGTCTATGAGTCTAGTTTCCAAAGAATCAAACCATTCATCAATACAACTTCAAAATAGAGAGATATCTGCGTTTTCGCGAGACTGCTCAAGCAAGCACGTCAAAGTGGGCCAAGGTGGTGGAAGGCTATATAAAGCCCCTTTGGTTGGTGGGTTACTATCTTATTTCATTTTTGAAAATTTTCATGAAGGGTAAGCTCTCTCAAGGTTTTTCTATGGTGTTCTAAGGGTTTGGAGGCTAGGAAGCTTAAGTCAAGTGAGTTTTGGTGTCGGGAAGGTAGAATCCGTTGTAGAACTCGTATAGTGGTGTTGTTTTCAATGTTCTTGTGGTTGTTTTGTGGAGATTGATCAGTAATCTTTCTTCCATGTTTATTCTTAGTGTTCTAAGGTTGGTTTTGATGTTGTTGGTGATGGTAGGTTTTCACCTTAGCTTTCTTACCGTCGAATTCTTAAAGAACTAACTAGTAAACGTTGTTTCGTGTTGTTTCTCTTGTTGGTTTTTGTAGAAGTTTGTTGCTAGTTGTTTAAATACTCTTATGCAGTGTCTTGGTGATCTTAAGGAGTGGAAGTTTGGTTGTATTGTGTTAGTTAGATTCCAAGGTATAGTAAGGCTTTTTTTCCTCCTTTTCGGCATGATTTTTGTAAACTATTGCTACCGATAAACTCGTGCTTATTAGCCATTTCTGGAGCCTTAAATTGTGTTTTTATTAAGCTTGTTGAAGTGTTGGTTATATGATATTATGTTCCTAGATATATGTTGGGTCGATTGTTTGTTCGGGATTGACTATTGAAGGGCATAATTGTGACTAGTCGAGATATTTGTGGCAGAGCATTGTATGTAAGAGTCATTGCACAATTGTTGTGGTATTTGGACTTAGATTGTTGGCTGGTTGTATGGTTACAATAATTGGATATGTTGATTGATGGCTTAGTGGTGGCTAGGATCAATGGTGGCAACGTCCTTTGGTTTTAATTTGAGTAACTGGCTAATAACGCTCAAACTCACACCTCCTGCTAAAGTATGTAGCGGACGTTTTCAATAAAGAACTCAACAAAAAGGTTGGAGTCGAGCACACAAGGAATAAGGAAGATCTAGACTAATGCTGATAAATGAACTTGTTGGTTAGTTTTACTCCAATTTGGGGGTTTCAAGAAAATAATAATTAAAACAATGATTGAAATTTATGTAAAATCAAGAGTTAAGAATAACTAGGAGTTGTATTCCCCATGGATTCATAATTGCTTCAAGTATACATACGTGATCAATACCAATGCTTATTTGTAGAACTGATAACTAGGGTTCATCCAAACAACTGGTTCGCCTCGATTGGATGACTATACTCAATCACTAGATCAGGTTTCATGAGCGATTTCAACTTAGCCATTATCAATTTGTTCCAAATTTAACTAATCTTGTGACCACAACTCAAGTTAATAAAATGATCAGCAAGATCAAGGCTTTATTGTAATTCTCTTTTCCTAATGTTTACCTCTCTAGGCTCAAGCAAGTAAAGAATTCGGGCAAGTCCTAACGTTGTACACCTTTAAGAAACGCTTAAGCATGAAAAAAATACAATACAAGTGTTTTGCATTAGTTTTGAATCACTTTTGTGTATCCCTAGCTCATTAATCCACCATGGTTCCCACAACCCTAGCTATGGAGGTTTTAGCCTCTCATAGTTGCAAGGTTGTGATATGNNNAATTCAGTACTTACAATCGTAGATGAGAGAAAAACTTCTTTGATTATCTCCGAAATAACTCAAGAACAATTCACAAAGATCAAGAAAGAAATCAAGAAAAAGGTTGATCACAAGCCAATCAACTCAATGCTATGTTTTTTCTTACTTTCTAACCTTCTCTAACTACTTCCAACGTTCTCTCAATGTCGTCTACTGAAAATAAAACATAAAAGGTATTTATACAAACATAAGAATGTTTTTCCTAAGCTAATAGGGTAAATTTCCATAACTGGTGCTGCCTGAGCCACGACAGATCGTACGACCTGTAGCAGGGTCGTACGGGTCATACATGCTATCCCTAAGTCCTTGGCTTGCTGAAATTTGACTAAGTGTTGGGCCCTGATATGACTCGTACATGCTTCCTACGAGTTTTACTGTGCTTCCGTGGCTTGACTCTGAGAACTCTAAATTTTTCTGAAGTTTGTCACGAGTGTGATGGTACAACTCATGCCTTGCCGCCACGACTCGTACTGTCTATTGTGTCAAAAGTCTGCCTCTTGTGCAGTTCTTCTGAATATTTTCACGACTCAATGTTACGGCTCGTACCAGTTTTGTACGGCTCATTTTGAGAGTCGTAGGTTGCACTCTTCACAATTTAGCCATCTGAAACTTTTCACGGTTCTCAGTACGGCTCGTACCATCATCCTACGACTCGTACTGAGACTGTGACTTTAGCCCATTTTCTGTACTTTCAGGCTATCTTTTGCACATTCTTGCTCCAACACTTAATTGTCCTGTAATCAAAGAAAAAGTGCCTTATATCCATATAAACTCACCTAAGTCCATGCTATTTTCGTAGTTTTGAGCGTCGAAAGTGTTGTAAACTCACAGCACATCAACACCCTTAACTTAAGATTTTTTCATGTCCTTAGGCAAAGAAAAGGAAAAAAACTAAACACGACGCTCAACTAGAAAATAAACCTAGGATACTACAGCCAATACCAAAAAAAAATTTCACTATAAATTCAACGACTTTTGACCCTTCTTTCATGAACCAACATCAACTAATGTACCAAAAGAAACCACCAAACATGATACGAAGGGATTAAGACATGTCATCTAACTATCAACAGGCAATCAATTTATCACCAATGCTTTTCACACAGACCAATGGTAAAAGTAAACATAACCCATGTAGCCTCACAACAAATGAATTCCCCACTCACAGATATAGTAACAGATATGGCATGGGACTGAACAAGAGAGATTCTCACTCTCACAAAGAAGTTCCAAGTATTGTGTATCAGATACCATAGACTTGTCCTTATTTTCTTGCTTCAGTCTATCAGTTGGTCAGATTAGGATCACTATAGGACTTGCTGCTACTTGTAATATAGGTTTTAGGGTTGGACATGATAAATGCGAGATATTTTAAAGTGACTAACCCTTTCTTGGCACTACATACATTGGCTTCACCATTCACCTAGTTCACCATCTTTTCTTTTCATTCCTTTTCCTCCCTTTTCACCTCTTTTGTATGCATTTCTATGAGTGTGGTGTGTCTTCAACCTTTTCAAGTATTATTTTTCTTTTGAATTTTCTTTTTTAAAGTTTTCAGCTTCTTCATCTCTTTTTTTTCATTTGTCACACCACATCTCATTTTTCACCTTTTCTTTTCTTTCCCTTTTCCTCGTTCGCACCATTTATGCATTCCTACTCTAGCCACCCTCAACTAGGCATTTTGCCTATGTTGAGGTTCACAATGTTCAAGAAAGGACCAGGGCCAAAACAGGTTCATTATAAAAAAATGAGTACGGTTCATCAGTTAATCAAAGAAAAATGATCTATTAAAGGCTAAAATTTGGATAAAGTCATATGATTTTGGTAGGGTCATTTAGGCTAAAAGTGAGCTTAACAAAAACGGCCTATGATCATATCCTAACCAACCCTTCTTAGCTTATGCAAAGACCAATCAGGCAAGTTCTTGATCCTTAACACAGAGCGAACTAAGTATCAAACCTCACTCACTCATGACACATGACTTATATTCACTTTACCTGTCTGGTTTATACATGGCTTAATAAGACTACTCATGCTAATACACTAAATGACATCAAAAGATCCACATAAATCATGCATGCAGTCACAAGTACATAGCTGATGCATCAAAAAATTTTTAAACAGGGTCAATTTTTTCAGAAATCCAAAACTAGTGCATTTTCATTGGCTGAGTACTCCTAAGCTATTTTCTAATTAAACAAATATCACAAAATAAGAAAATAAAATTCTAAACATTCTGGTTCTACTAGATAGAATACCCGAGGAAAAAGAAACACGACAACAAAAATCTTCGGACGAATTCAAAAATCCCAAAAATTACAATTACACCCCCTATCCTTTTTAAAAATTGTGCTTCGTCCCTGAAGCATGAACTACAAGAACAGAGGGAAGGGAACATACCTGTGGCTACTCATACTTCACCATTCATGAGTTGCCTCCCATGCAACACTTGATTTAACATTGCGGCACGATATGACTCTTGTGACTCTTCAAGCATCATCAAGGTATACTACCTCTATTCCTCTTAGTTCCTCCACATCTCCCAAATACAACTTTATTTTTTTTCCATTCACTTTGAATATTTTTCCTTTTTTATTCTCAAGTTTCACTGCACCATATGGGGACATATGTACCACTCTGTAGGGTCCCATCCATCTAGATTTCAACTTTTTAGGGTGCAACCGGAGCCTTGAGTTGAATAGTAGGACCAAATCGCCTGGGCTAAACTCCCTTTTTGCAATCTTCTTATCATGGTAAATCTTCATCCTTTCTTTATAAATGACTGCACTCTCATAAGCTCTAATTCGGAACTCATCCAACTAATTGAACTAGTTAAGCCTCTGTTTCACTGCTTCCTTCCAGTTCATATTCAACTTTTTCAGAGCCCATAGCGCTTTATGCTCTAATTTGATCGGTAAAGACATGCTTTGCCATAAACCAGTTGGTACATAGATGAACCAATAGGGGTCTTGTAAGCTGTTCAGTAAGCCCACATCACATTATCAAGCTTCCTAGACCAATCTGTCTGGCTAGTATTCACTGTTTTGGCCAGGATGGTCTTGATCTCCCTGTTCGAAACTTCCACTTTTCCACTTGATTGAGGATGGTAAGGTGTAGCCACCTTGTGTTTAACACCATATTTTTCCAACAAGGTCCTAAAGAGGCAGTTACAGAAGTGAGATCCACCATCACTGATAATAGCTCTGAGAGTGCCAAACCTGGCAAAGATGTTCTTTCGCAGAAGTTCTATAACACTTTTGCCTTCATTGTTTGGTAGGGCAACAACCTTCATCCATTTGGAGACATAGTCCACTACCACCAAAATGTATTTCACCCCATATGAACTAACAAATGAGCCCATAAAGTCTATACCCCACACATCGAACAACTCAACTTCCAGGATAGGGGTCAAGGGCAACTCATGTTTTGCGAGTAATACCGTCCTACCTTTGGCATTGATCATAGGACTTGGCGTAATCATATGCATCTTGGTGAATAGAGGGCTAGTAATATCCGCATTGTAAGATTTTATGTGCAGTTCTGATACCACTATAATGACCCCCAACTAGAGATGAATGACAGGCCTCCAGAGTGCTCAACATCTCTATTTCAGGCACACACCTGCGAATGATCCCGTCTGCACAAATGCGAAATAAATATGGCTCATCCCAGTAATATCTTCAGGCATCGAATAAGAACTTTTTCTTCTACTGAGGAGTCAGGTCTGCTGGTATCATATTGCTAATCAAGTAATTTGCAAAGTCAGCAAACCAGGGTATCAAATCCTGAGATGCAGCTAGCACCTGTTCGTCTGAGAAGGCATCATCAATATCAATCTCCTCTCTTGCCCTAGCTTCAAACTCGAGCCTGGATAGATGATCCGCTACCTAATTTTTCGTTCCCTTTCGATCTTTAACCTCAAACTTAAATTCTTGGAGCAAGAACACCCACCGAATCAATCTGGGTTTAGCATCCTTTTTGGACATCAGGTACCTCAAAACGGCATGGTCAGTATGAATGATCACCTTGTTTCCAAGCAAGTATTCTTGAAATTTTTTGAATGCAAAGACCGCCACCAATAACTCCTGTTCTGTGATCGTGTAATTCTTCTAGGTTGTATTGAATATTCTACTAGCGTAGTATATAGGATGAAAAATCTTTGCTCTTCGTTGTCCCAAAACAGCACCAAGAGCAACCCCGCTAGCATCGCACATTACCTCAAATGGAAGAGACCAATCTGGAGCTATGATGATAGGAGCAGTGGTGAGTTTCTCTTTCAAATACTCAAAAGTCCTCAGACATGCCTCATTAAATATGAACTTTACCTCCCTCTCAAGAAATTTGCACAATAGTTGTGCAATTTTTGAAAAGTAACTTGATGAATCATCTGTAGAATCCTGCATGCACTAGAAAGCTTTTGACCACTTTTATGGAAATAGGGGTGGCAAACCAACTATAACCTCAATTTTTGTCTTGTCCACCTCAATCCCTTTTCCAGAGATTTTATGACCCAACACTAATCTTTTCTTGACCATAAAATGACATTTTTCTCAATTTAGGACCAGATTAGTTTCTTCACATCTTTTCAATACTTTGTCAAAGTGGTTGAGGCAAGATTCGAATGAGTCACCTACAATAGAGAAGTCGTCCATAAATACTTCGATGGTGTCCTCCACCATGTTTGAGAATATAGACATCATGCATCGCTGGAATGTGGCCTGTGCATTGCACAATCCAAATGGCATTCTTCTGAAAGTGAATGTTCTTTACGGACAAGTGAAAGTCGTCTTTTCCTCGTCTTCTGGAGCGATGGTAATATGATTATATCCCAAACAACCATCAAGAAAATAGTACCAACCTCTACCTGCCATTCTGTCAAGCATCTGATCCAAAAATGAGATTGGAAAATGATCCTTTTGGGTCAAGTGGTTGAGTTTCCTATAATCCATGCATACACGCCACCCTGTGACTGGTCATGTATGTATCAACTCGTTCTTCTCATTGGGTACCACTATGATCCCACCTTTCTTAGATACACACTATACCAGACGCACCCACTTGCTATCTGCGATGGGATAGATTACACCAGTATCCAGCCACTTGATGATCTCCTTCTTTATCACTTCTTGCATTGGGGGCTTCAAGCGGCGCTGATGTTCTATACTTGGTTTGCAATTTGGCTCGAGTTGGATCTTGTGAGTACATATGACGGGAGGGATTTCAATGATGTCAGTTATTGTTACACCCCATAAAAGTCAACGGTTAGTAGGCATACGTATGGATTTGGGACGAGTAAGAAAAGCTTGACGCGTGTGAGGAAAACCTCGGAATTAGGGTCGGGCAAGGCTAGGACGCGGGGAGCTAGCACGACGCACCATCCTGCAGTACCTTGAGAGGCGCGGCGCACTAGTCTTGCTGCCTCAATGGAAGGTGCGGCGACCGGGGGACCAGTACCTTGGGAGGCGCGGCGCGACACCTTACCTAGTGCTCTGGCCGGCGCGAGGCACCCCCTGTGCCACCGCCATCAATATATATATAAATTCCATCCTTTCACTTTAATCACTTACCAACATAAGCTCTCGGCCAAAGAAGAGAGGAAACATAATTTTCAATCATTTTTTTGCCTGATTACACTACTAACGCGGTCCAAATTCAAATTAACTTCAGGTATGGAGTTCTAAGCCTGCAGGAAGCATTACATGGAGTTACTTTCTCAAAATACATTCGGAAAATCAGAACTCCATCAAGTAGAAGTTGTCGGAACTACTCCAAATTGATTTCTATACGATCACAGGCTTCAAGTAAGAATTTCTCCCTTCTAAACTCTCATAAAATAATACGTTTTCGGCCATGTTCTGATAAGTTGAAGTATAGTCAATATTGGTATTAAAAGTTATCATTTTTGCTGAATTTAGTACTGAAACTAGTCATATTCCCTCAGTAATACAATTGCAGTTGAGAAGAGCAGTTGAATACGAACTGAACCTCGCCAGTTAATCAGTAATCGACAAATGAGGTATGTAAGGATTAACCCTAGGCAAGTATACTCGTTGTACAGTGTTACAACTTATGTTCCAGAATAGAAATGACGATTTTATATGTT
This sequence comes from Datura stramonium, assembly GCA_018107945.1. NCBI lineage: Eukaryota > Viridiplantae > Streptophyta > Magnoliopsida > Solanales > Solanaceae > Datura > Datura stramonium. The sequence continues at coordinate 90,813 of JACEIK010003880.1, forward strand.
GTAGTTAGCTGCTACCATTAGATTGTGATTAGACATATTGTAATTAGCCGTTGCTGGTATATAGAGGTCAGACACGCTGTGATTAGCTGCTATCCGTAGATTACGGTTACATAAGTTCTGGTTAGCTTCTAGAAAACGTATATGGATTTTATTAGAATTCTATGTTTGTTGCCAGGCCTAGATCATAGGAGCTCACGAGAGTTATCGAGCCTGAGCTAGTAAGTTGAGTAGCATGGGCGCAGCTAGGTGGTTTAACTACCAGTTTGGCATATGTATTGTCAGGAGAGCACGCCTAGAGGCCATTGGCGTATCCCTACACCCCAGGGCCATAAATTTAGATAGAAAGGCCATGTTTTAGAGTCAGCAACCTACAGTTGTCTAGTGTACTGAGTGACAACCTACCACCCTATTAGCTATTACCAATGATTGTCAATCCTAGTTGACTTAGNCTATTAGCTATTACCAATGATTGTCAATCCTAGTTGACTTAGCAGTTATCACATAGTCTCCCAGGAAGCCAGCCCAGTCATCCAGGTTAAATAAACCCGTAGGTACCCTAAGGAAGGGGACCTTATCAGTAGTTAGAGGCTGGACCAGCACCCCAGCCGGTTCTTATGAGGTATTCATGTATAGATTTCCAGGAATGGTTAAGTCTACCTAAAATTGTTTATAAGGTTAAGAATCGCCCAGAAAAGTAATATAAGATTCGATTAGACCAAGATGAGGTCTAAGGCACTAGTAAGTACTAGGTTAGTACAGTACTTCCCACAGGCTAAGAATGTCAGTAAACTTCCCATGGAGGATTAGGGGCCAATCACTCAAAAGCATGTTCAGCCAGTACCAGCTCTACAGTTGTCCTGAGCAGAGGAACTGAGTAGTTAGTCGTTCGCGACCCCACAGTTATTATGAGATATAGATGTTCGGGCAGGACATATAGAGAGTTGTGCTGGACCACTCCAGATCTCTCCCTATTCAATCCATATTATTAGATATCATGATCACTATTAGGATCCTTTAATCAGACACAGGTGCACGGCATGCCTGTTAGCAGCTTTACAGACTATCCTAGGGGGCAAGCAGTGGTGGCGTTAGGCCCAGAAGGACAGTTACTCCTTTTGAGTGGCTATATTTAGATGTTAGTACATCACTTGGGTTGGGGTTTCCCTTACTTATGAGCCTTTCATTACCACCCCAGGGTTACTAGCTGTGTCGACGCCCGCCAGGGGCGAGATGACGTCGCTCTACGGAGCGGTATGCCGTCTGCGAGGGATGAAGATGGGGTCCAAAGTCCTCATATAGTACATTCCATGGGTGGGCTATTATATGTCGTGGTTGGCTCTACACACCCCCTGTCGAGCTTGGTGCCTGAGCTGCAGATATTAGATATCAGGAGTCCACTGGACTCAGACATAACTATAGTTCAAGGGCCGAGCGGGCCCAGTTGTAGAACCATGGGACCGGTAGGGTGGCTACAGTATCAGTGGAGTCATAGAAACCTGGATAGGGGTATATAGATTGAGATGTGCTCGTTAGGGCTTAAGGGGGTCTGAACGAGTTATTCTGTGTTGATCGTACCTTTCGGCTTATGGGGTCCAGGTGAGGTTCTTGTTTGTATTCTTGTCTGCTAGTTATAGTTTATAAATGTGTAATTATACACTCTTAGCTTACATACATGTAATGGTGGTTATATGTAGATTATGAATCAGCAGGCGTACAGGTTAATCTTTCTGCCCTTCTTTCTATTCACTTCCAGTCTTTATCAGCTCATCTATTGCCTTACATATTCGGTACATATTGTACTGATGCCCTCCCCTGGGCGCTGCATTACTTGCCTGCAGGTTTAGACAGACAAGGTTCAAGATCTCCAGTAACAACTATTCAGAGTCCAAAGTTAGAACAACTCCTTTCATTCGGAGTTTCCAGGTTGTAGAGATTTCTGTATTTCAGTCATATAGCATTTTGGGTAGGTCGGGGCCCTGTACCGACCACTATTTGTATTCTTAGAGATTGCAGACTATAGTCGTTAGTTAGTTAGTTGTATGTTGTCCGTGTGGGGCCTTAATCAGTTATGTTTCGTATGTTGGCCGTGTGGGGCCTAGGATAGTAGTTTGTCTTCATTTCTGTGATAACTAGACACATGGCCTTGTCAGACCGCATAGGATTCCTTCTATTTCCTATTGTTGGTTAGCTATTTTCTTTCACAGGTGGCTATACGACCTTGTTAGTAGGAGGCTGTATTTACAGCCGAGATATAGCTCATTGTTTTCTTGAATTGAGTTGTAGGCTGACACCAGACGTGCATAAGCCTAGCCAGGTCAGTTAGTTGCCAGTATGGCACCAGGTGCCAATCATGCCTCCCCAGGTGGGGCGTGACAGTTTTGGTCCAGCCAATTGCCTTTTTGTACCTTTTTAGTATGTTGACCAAAGCTCCCACTTGCTCGTCCAATAGATCTATTGCGATTATTACTAGTAGAGTATTGTCTTCGCCGAGGAATGCATACTTGAGATGGGGGGGGATAGTGCTTTTAGCTCAAGGACTGGTGGTACCTCCACAGATGGCTTAGCCGGCGGCGTTGAATGATTCTATAGATCCAGGTCTAATTTCTTTGGGCTGCAGTTATATGACCCCATTCCATTTAAGGCGTTCACAATCTCTGTGTATTCCGGTATCCCATCTCCCTCATAATTCATCATGACAACTGTTAATGTGTCGATGGTCATCATCTCCTCCACAGGCATAGGCAGCTTATCATATTCCATCTGGGTGTTTGAAAAAGGGATCGTTCCCTTGATATATCCTAAAAGAATCACAAAAGATAAACAAAGAAAACATAAATAGGGAAATAACTACCAAAAGTCAAATACAAGCAATTAATCTAGTCATAGCCGTATTCCCTGGCAATGATGCCACTTTTTGAAAATACTCAAACACACACCTCCTGCTGAAGTATGAAGTGAACGTTGTCAATAAAGAACCCAACAAAGAGGTTGGGGTTGAACCCACAGGGAATATAGAAGATCTAGACTAATGCCAATAAGTGAACTTGTTGGTTAGTTACTACAATTTGGGGGTTTCAAGAAAATAATAATTAAAATAATGATTGAAATTGTGATGTAAAATCAAGAGTTAAGAATAACTAGTGTTTGTGTTCCCGATGGGTTCATAACTGCTTCAGGTATACATACGTGATCAATACCAATGCTTACTTGTAGAACTGATAACTAGGGTTCATCCAAACGACTGGTTCGTCCCTAGTGGATGACTATACTCAATCACCGAGTTAGGTCTCATGAGCGATTTCAACTTAACTATTATTAAATTGTTCCAAATTTAACTATCTTGTGACCACAGCTCAAGTTAATACAATAATCATTAAGATCAAGGCTTTGTTGTAATTCTCTTTTCCTAATCTCTAACTCTCTAGGCTCAAGCAATTAACGAATTCGGGAAAGTCCTAATGTTGTACACCGTTAAGAAATGTTTAACCATGAAGAGAATACAATACAAGTGTTTTGCATTAGTTTTGAATCACTTTTGTGTATTCCTAGCTCATTAATCCACCATGGTTCCCACAACCCTAGCTATGGAGGTTTAGCCTCTCATAGTTGCAAGGTTGTGATGTGCATTCATGATTAAACACATAATTCAGTACTTACAATCGTAGATGAGAGAAAAACTTCTTTGATTATCTCCGAAATAACTCAAGAACAATTCACAAAGATCAAGAAAGAAATCAAGAAAAGGTTGATCACAAGCCAATCAACTCAATTCTGTGTTTTTCCTTACTTTCTAACCTTTTCTAACTACTTCCGACATTCTCTCAATTTTGTCTACTGAAAATAAAACATAAAAGGTATTTATACAGATATACGAATCCTTTTCCTAAGCTAACAGGGTAAATTTTCATAACTGGTGCCGCCTGAGCCACGACAGATCCTACGACCTATAGCAGGATTGTACGAGTCATACATGTTATCTGTAAGTCCTTGGCTTGCTGAAATTTAACTAAGTGTTGGGCCCTGATATGACTCGTGCATACTTCCTACGATTTGTACAGTGCTTCCGTGTATTGAATCTGAGAACTCTGAATTTTTTTGAAGTTTGTCATAAGTGTGATGGTACAACTCATACCTTGCCTCCATGACTCGTACTGTCTATCCGTGTCAAGAATCTACCTTTTCTGCAGTTATTCTGAATATTTCCACGACTCAATGTTATAGCTCGTACCAATGTTTTACAGCTCGTACTGAGAGTCGTAGGTTGCACTCTTCATAATTCAGCCATCTGAAACTTTTCACGGTTCTCAGTACGGCTCGTACCATCATCCTACGGCTCGTACTGAGACTATGACTTTAGCCCCTTTTTTGCACTTTCAGGCTATCTTTTGCACATTCTTGCTCCAACACTTATTTGTCCTGTAATCAAAGAAAAAGTGCCTTATATCCATGTAAACACACCTAAGTCCATGCTATTTTCTTAGTTTTGAGTGTCGAAAGTGTTGTAAACTCACAACACATCAATGGCTATATTGGCCTTGCCGATAGAACTTTGGTGGTCATAGTAAGGGTTGGGATGTTTTACCTTGCTCAAATGTGTCGTTTGTGTGTGAAAATTAGTTGTGTATGTATTTTTCTTGATTGTATGCTTTGATTGTTGCCTTGTGACTTGTGAATACCCGATACACGAGAGTTGTTCCGGCTAGGGGTCGAGCTCAAACTGCCTTGTGGCTTGTGGATACCTGATGCACAATAGTTTTTAAAGATAGGGGTTAAGCCCAAGCATTATTATGGTCTATGGAGTTGATAGTTCCTCTATAGTACCGAGGCAAGGCATGACTCAAGAGTTATTCTGGCATGTCCGAGCCCTTCTGGGATCGTGATAGTTCTCCCAGTTGGATTGAGTTCCACCGACTATGCACAACTGAGAGTTGTTCCGACAATGCTTGATTGATATTGTTGTTTATATGTGTGCTTATGTTTGGTGGACCACTGTAAGGCCATGAAGGTTTCCGGTAAGGCTGTGATTATGATTTGATTTATATATTGTATTGTTTCCTTGGATTATCTTTGTATTATAAGTTGTGGATGCTACTTGTAGTTTAATGATAGATGAGGTTATTGAGGGGCCTAATGTTGACCTAGGTAAGACGCTTGGAGGGATCCCATGTGGTACAAACAGTGATAGGTGAGTTTTATTGGCTAGGTGCCGACTGACTGTTTGTTATTCACTTATCCTATTACATTGGACTTGCCAGGCTTATGGGGGTCATGTAGGATCTATTTATTTTACTTGGTTCTTGACTTCCTTTCTGTTGATATCCTCGAGATTTCCTGTTGATCTAATATTTGAATCTTGTTGTTGCTTCTGCCTTACATAAGCTGTACATTTCTGTACTGACACCCTAGTTTGGGAACGCTGCGTTCATGCCTGCAAGTGTTGATCGGCAGGTAGATTGAGTTATTAGTTGCTGAGTGGAATTCTAGCTGAGTTGGTAAAGCTCCAAGTCTTTCAGAGTTGCCAGATGTTTGTATTATGGGTAGTTCAGGGCTTTGTCCCAGACAGTTGACTTTTGTTGTATTCATAGATGCTCATAGACGGATGTTGTGTGTGGTAATATTGTTCTTGTAGGCCAGGAGGGCTTAATTGTATAGATTGTTCCTATTATGTGGCCTTGATGGCCTATTGTTATCTTTTAGTTGGTCTGTAAAATCAATTTACATATTCTGTTGTCATTTTTTCTAATTTTGTTATAGTTCTGATGTCGAACCTCGTCGGTTATGTCTTGTTGTAGTCAATTTTATGGCAGTGTGTGCTCGATTAGGTGCGGCACAAGGTGCTATTCATGCCCCTCCGGGTTTTGGAGTGTGACACTAAACTTTTAAAAACCAAATCCAAACCGGGCCAGAAAAGTGTTGGGCTCAATCCCTCATGTGTGGCAAGGAGTGTCTGATCTTGGGCAGATTTATATGCCCAAGTGATACTCAAATGCGTAGTTTCGTCTTGTTTATCTAACGATGTTTGTACATTCTCATGTAAATTATAGTAAAATGTAAATTTATACTAACCAACATGATTAGCGTTGTTTTGTAGGAAAAATGTAATTTTATGAAGCTAAGATGCATGTTGGGAGGAATCGAAAATGGACTAGGAAGCGAGCAAGGAAATGGCCAAGGAAAGCAATGATAAAAGGGGCTCCGCGATGGAGCTGTGTCACGCTGCCATCGTGGAGGCATTCTGTCCGGAGGATTAAATTAGCAACAATTCCAGAGAAGATCCGCGTTGCCTCCGTGGCACGTTGGACCTAATTACCTGGAACTTGAAATGCCAGTGAAGGTGCGCGTTCGTGCCGTGTCACGTTGGGCGAGCTCCGCGTTGCATGCCGTGCCACGTTGGGATTAAATACCTGGACGACCAAATTCCAGAG
>JACEIK010003880.1:130303-144699 GCA_018107945.1 Datura stramonium
GAGGAGGTCTGCCAGCCTCCTCTTGCGATGGTTCGACGTGTCGCTTATCCGGTCTTTCCCCGGGCCTTTTCCTAGCATGTATGGCATTCAAAACTCTTAAGCAACATGCGAATAGGCCATCTACATGTCGTGAATTTACGGGGTGTAACACAGGGATAGAATTTGAATAAAACAGTCCTACTCTAGAGTCAGCAGCACCAAGGTTGCTCAGTGGAAAAGGTGACAACCTATTATATAGTTAGCCACTTCTAGTAATTATTAGTTGCAATCGACTTAGTGTATCACCTATGGGTCGCCTGGAGGTCACTCTAGTCATATGAGTCAGATAGACTCGTGGATACCCTAAGGAGGGAATCTTATCAGTAGTGAAATGTTGGGCCAACGCCCCAGCCCGCTCTTATAGATACTTATATACAGGTTGCCGCGTGTGGCTAGGACCAAGTAAACCTACCTGCGAGGTTAGGGATTGCTTACAGAAGTTATATGGAATCTGAAAAGACCAAGTTAGTGTCCAAGGGACTAGAATCATAGTAGCATAGTATTACCTTCAGGCTAGGTATTATAGAAAACCGCCCGAGGAAGGTTAGGGGCTGACTGCTCAGGAGCATGTCCGATTAAGGGAAGCCCTAGAATTTTCCTAACTAAAGGAATTAGACAGTTGACCATTTGCGATATTACGATTCACTTATGAGCTACCACTTTCCTAGCATGAAATTTAGAGTATCGTTAGGCCACTCTAGATCTCGTCCTATTCGGTTCAGACCGTTAGAGATTATGATCACTATCAGGATCCTTTAATCAGATATAGGCACATGGGGTATGCCTGTTAGCAGCTATGCAGATTATTCTAGGGGTGAGTAGCAGTCAAGTTAGGCCTTAAGAGCTAGATATGCCTTCTAAGTGGCTAGGTTGAGACTATGATGCAGTATATCGGTTGGAATTGACCCCACCTAGGATAGCCTTTCGATGACCAGCCTCACGGTTACTAGCTGTGTCATTGCCTACAAGGCTATGTAGACCACTCCAAGAGCCAGATGTTGTCACAAGGGATTATGTAGAGGCCCAATGGCCATATTACAGTCCATTCCATGGCTGGACTATTATTTTATGCCGTATCGGCATCACTGACCCTCGTCGAGGCTGGTGCCCAGGGTGCAGTTACAGGAGTCCACTAGACTCAGACACAGCTACAGGATCCAAACGGGTTCAATTGCAGACCCATGGGACATGTAGGTTGGCTATAGCACCAGTAGAGTCATAGGAAACTGGATAGGGGTATATAGATTGAAGTCTACTTGTTAGGGCTTATGGGGGCCCCAGATGGTTATTTGTGTGTTGCTTGTACCTTCCAGGCTTATGGGGGTCAGGTTAGGTTCTTGTTTGTATTCCTTCCTGCTAGTCATAGCTTATGAATATGTAATTGTACAATCTTAGCTCATATACGTGTAGAGTTTTGCTAGGTGCAGGTTATGAATAAGCTAGCTTACAGGTCAATGCTTCTGCCCCTTCTATCTACTTACTTTCAGTCTTTAACAATTTCTATTCAATTTTTTATTACTACCTTACATATTTGGAACAAATTGTACTGACACCCAACTATGGGGTGCTGCATTACTTGCCTGCAGGTTTAGATAGACAAAGTTCAGGATCTCCATTAGCAGCTGTTCAGAGTCAGCAGTTTGGCCAGCTCCTTTCATTCAGAGTTGCCAGGTTGTAGTGATTACAATCTTTTACTTATATAGCATGGTGGGGACTCTGTCTCGACCATTATTTCTATTCTTAGAGGCTTGCAGACTACGATCTTTAGTGAGTTGGTTGTCTTTGGCCGTGTTGGGCCTATGTATTTCTTATTCTACGTGTTGGCCATGTGGGGCATAATATAGATGCCTATTTTCATTCATGTTATAACTACATAGCATGGTGGTCTTGTTGGCTCGCATAGGATCCCTATTAAGATTATGTTGGCTGGGTTAGCTATTTTCTTTTACAGGTGTTGTGTAGCCTTGTCGGCCCGAGGTTGTGTTTACAACTGAGATATATCAGTTTGTTTTCTTAATTTTGGCATTAGGTGCCAGATATTCCTCCCAAGGTGGGATATGACAAACTTGGTATCAAAGCAGGTCGTATCTCAGGGAGTCTGCAAGTAGTGTCTTGTTTATAAATGTGTTATGCACCACATTTTATAAGCAGGAAGCTACGAGGCATGATAGTATGGTTACCCCTCCTTCTTCTCAGATCGTGCTATAGAGCCGAGTTGTATAGGGATGAGTCCCTAAGCTTTCATTGTTATGACTGTCTAGAATAATATTTGACATGGGATAGACTTCAGTCAGTCACAAGTCAGCTACATCAGTAGGAGAGGGTACCAGTGAGGTGTCATAGTTGGTGTGGGGGGGGGGGGACAGTCAGCCTAAAGGTAGAAGCAGACGTCTTCTAATCTCCCCGCCCTCTTTCTGTGTTATACCCCGGGAGCTCTAAGATCGGACCCGAGATTTGAAACGGGAAAATTGTGAAATTGATATTGCAGGCACAGGACGAGTCGTGGGATGACTTGTGAGGACAACTCACGAGTCGTCAGGTGACTCGTGCGAAGGCCTGGAGGAAGTGCAGGATTTAGGTCCCCACGAGTGAGGTAACGACTCATGGTCAGCCACCATGAGTCGTCACGTCCATCATGGAGTGGTGTTAGAAAATAAATGGAGGAGCTGTCAAGTGCACTTAATGGAATGGACCCCACGAGTCGTGGTCTGTCCCAACGACTCGTGAGGTGAGTCGTGGTTAAGCAAAGGGGATTTTAGTAAATGCTAATGCAGTGTACATGACGGAAGGTGACCATGAGTTGTGGTCTCGAGGAACGAGTCATTAAGTCCCCCATTACGAGCCACAACATACCTGTAATCCAGTGCACCCGACGAGCGACATAACGAGTCGTTTGGGCTAGTGACGATCCGTCAGGTCGTCCGTTAGGACCACCTGGCAGTGTTTTCCTGTGAATTCAGTAAGGGTCTTTTCATAATTCATAAATTCCTAAGACCTATACTACGTCGTTTAAGGCTCGTTTTATAGGGTTTTAAGAGGGGAAAAACCTATTCTAAGCTAGTTCATTCCATTGCATGCAAACTTGAGAGTTTGAAGGGAGGATTTAAAGAAAGTTTTGAAGGTTTCCATTGGAATCTCATCTTGGGCAATTAGAGAAGTGTTAAAATCATCCCTCCTAGGTATGTAAGTCTATTAATGGGTGTCTTCTTTCACACCCATGCCCAATTCCTATCAAAATGTGATAAATTGTTTATGATCAAGTATGGGGTTTTACCTAATTGCATGATTCTTCAATCTTTATACATGGGTATGATTAGATTGTGTTTTTATTGATGAATTATGAAGTTTGGGTGGATTCTAAATTATTTTTCCTTATAAAAATTATTTTCCAAATTTTGAATCTAAAATTCCCATGGATGATGAGTTCATAAAAGAAGTGATTTATGACAAATTTGTGATGATGATGAGGTTTATGACGAAAAACATATTTCTAAAATTACCCATGATTATGTTGTTGTTTTCAAAATGAACTGATTAGTACCAAATATCATAAAGCTTTGGGTGATGCCCACATGTTGATTTAAAGTAATGATTTTACCGACATAAGCTTACCACAATGTTTGAAGTATAATTTTCCAATTTTTATTTTAAATTCTAGCTTGTGGTATGTTGAGTAAATATTTCTACATGTAGCTTACCACATGATTTGTAGTAGATGCTCCCACCTATGATTGAGCTTGTGGTATGTTTCGAAATAAATCTTCTCATATGCATGAATTCATAATTGAGACGTATGGCATTATTGAACTTTGTCGAAGGACAATGTTGAGCTTTATTTTCATATGATGTCTAGTCTATGCATGATTTCATTATGAGCTTTGTCAATAGACAATGTTGAGCTTCGTTTCATACGATATTGAGTTATACATGATTTCATCTTGAGCTTCGTCAAGGGATGATGTTGAGCTTTGTTAATAGACAATGTTGAGCTTCGTTATATATGATGTAGAGCAGTTTATATTTTAGGGAAAAGAGTCTAGCACCGAGCGGGTTAAGGGTCAATTACCCTATGCCCCAGAACTACCCACCAACGTAGGTTGATACTATTATATTATTGGGACCTCCATTGTGAGCTATCCCCGACCCGATTGGCCCTTCTGCTTGATATCGATATCATGGTATCGTCCATCGCCCTGGCAAGGCTATGGACGGCTCTACCCACTTGAGTGTGATAGTTGGGACCACGTAAGCTCTATCGTGATATGTCGGTTAAGTGACGAGTTTCTGACAGTCAATATCATTCAAATTGCATATTCATTACTCATGATGATTACTTATGCATGCATGTTCAAAAAGCAAGGTTTGACTCATTGTTCAGCTTCTGATATAAATGTTATGTTTCAGCTTTGAGTCATTCGAGTCAATCATGAGGTTCTAAAGTTATGCATGGTTAGGTTATGATAAGAGTACGATTTTAGAATGAATGTATGTGGCCTTCTACTTACACCTAAAAGTTTATGATATGTTATGAAATGTTTTAAATGATTTATTTTATTTAAGTTGTCTTACTTACCTTGCATACTCGGTACATTCCACATATTGATTGCATACTTTCTATGCTGCATCGTTTCATGATGCAGGATCGGTTTCCCAGGTTCAGCCCCGTTCGTATTCGCTTATCAGAGTTAGCACCTGCGTGAGTGGTGAATCCTCATCTTTCGAGGACTAGACTTTCAGTTTCATATCGTATTTCAATTTCATGTTTTGTGTAGTTGTCCCATCAACTTATCTAGACTAGAGGCTTTCGGACTTATGTATGTATAACTTCAGATATTATTCTGATGTGCTATTGTATGAGACTTCCGTTGAGTTATAATTATGTTTTCTTCATGTTTATTGAATGAGTTAGTTGAATGCTTATGTCATGGGTCGACTTGGGGTCTCTCGGGGTCCCTTGTCCCGTGTCTACGATCCGGGCCTCCATTCGGGTCGTGATATTCAGGGGCACCAGAAACCTCATACGATAATAGATATGCTAGCATCGTCCCCAATTCTTTTCAAAGCCTCAAAGTAGGAGGTCAGGAGTATAGTATATATGAGTTGGTTTACCTTCTAGATATTTAGAATTAGACAAGGGCGACAATTGATATGGGGCTATCTAAACTATGCGAAAGATCATATAATTATGAGGTTTGTACCTCCAGCTTTTAGAGTTTGTTGATTTGCATCTTAGCCCTGCTATAGAATAATAAGGTCATTTTCCACCTCCCAGCTTGTTCTTTCCATATAGCAGAAAGCGTAAGTATCAATGTCATGTTGCCTAGAATAACTAGTAAAGGAGGGCTAGAACCATTGATTTCGAGAAGGGTTGAAAAGTGATTAAGACCCCTAGTATTTACATAAGTAACCTAGACCCTCACAGTAGTAAATTAGGAGGGCAGATAAGATTGCCAATAGCGCCCAAGTACATGTGAGAGTCCATAAGCAATAAATCCCCAGCAATAGTAAAGCTTAGGTCAAAAATAGGCTGATTCCACCGCAGTAAGCTGACGACAGTAATGAATACTTGAAGAATAATGGCTATGGCCCTAGTTTTTTATGTCGAGGGATAGAGAGATTATATGAGTGAGATTGGCCCGAGTGCGGGTCAGAATGATACAGGTTGGTAGACTTAGCCGGTAATATCCCTGCTAGTGAGGTGCATGGAGCATGAACCCTGATTTTCAACTTATAGAAGTAAGAGCAAGGCCTGAGCATCGAACTTGAGGGGAAAATAGAACCACTTCTAGGCGGTAGAGGGCTGATAGAGCTTGGAATCGCCACTGAATGTCGAGAAATAAGCAATAGGTTGACATTTAAAGGATAGTGAGTTTGTAACCTAGAATATTTCCATGTCCCCACTAGTTGTGGAGGCAAAAGAGTGACGGTACAGAGACCCTAGCCTAGTAAAGCCAGAGATAAGGCCCAGCAGAAGGAGTCACCGGCCTTTGAGATAGTAGGGGACAGAGTCTTGAGACCCAGACTCTATGATCTAAATGTGGCAGAGTTTTGTTTGTAGATTATAGCAAGGCATACAATGTCTGTTATTCCCCCATAGGGGTTTGATGAAAACGCGTTAGGTTATAAAAGAGACCTACTGGTGGCATAAGGAGAAAGAGAATATTATCGAGTTGTGGCACAGAGCCCCAATGGCTAGCAAGAGTAGGCTAGGCATCAGAAACCAGACATGATGATTTAAAGAATGGTCATGCCTGCGTGGAAGTGGGGAGTAGATAATATGAACATAACCATGGGGTTACCTCATACCAGGCGTAAACATGGCTCTATTTGGGTCATTATTGAAGGCTAACGAGATTAACTCATTTCTCGCTAGTCATAAGTATGTCACAACAAAAAGGTTACACTGATTGAATACTAGAGAAATATTCTGGCTATATGGTATCTCAGTGTCTATTAACTTCTGATAAAGGGGCACAACTCACAACTAGGTTATGGAAGAGCTATCAGGATAGATTAGGACCCATGTTAATTTAAGTACCGCCCCTTATCCCCAAACAAATAGCCAAGCAGAGCACGTGAATCAGACACTCGGAGACCTGTTATGGGGGGGAAATGTAGGTCCCCCATATAATGGTTTGAAATAGGTAAGTCAGGGATAATTGAACCGAGCATGCTGCATCAGTCAGAGGGAAACAGTTAAATTAATTCAGAAATATGTACCGGCAGCTCAGGGTCGCCGTAAGTCTCCTTCTAGTGTATGGAAAAGTTAGGAATTGAAGCAACGACTGGCCGTTCCTAAAAAATTTCTCCAAGAAGGGGCGTCATGAGATCTGACAAGCAGGGCAAGCCCAACCCTAGACTCATTAAGCTATACCGGATCCACCGGGAGATTGGCCAAGTGACCTATAAGATAGAGTTGCCTTTGGGGATAGGATCTGTTTATCAACACTACGCAAGTGAGTAGAAGACCTTGTACTAGACTAATCCAATTACGGATACCCAGGCTACAGAAGCACTGTTCCACGGAGAGACTCCACTAGTTATAGGAGCCATCTTGAGAACAAGAGTTATAGCTTATTAGAGTATCAGGGGAGATAGAAGTATAGAAGAAATGAATTGAAACACTATGAATAATGCGGAGTCTAGATAGTTTCAGTTGTTCTGGACTCTAGAATGACGGTATACAGACTCAGACAGCTTGAGGTAAAGAAGGATAGTTTCAGATATTATACAGTTGATTTTGTTGCTATTATTATTAGTTGATTATGTGAGAGGTATGTTTCGGTTGCAAGTAGAGTCTTGTGAGACATCTGTATTGGCCTTTTCTGTGTTTCAGGTTTTCGGTTAGTCCATAATACAGAGGAGACTCTGTTGAAATTTTTCTAAGTATTAGTAAAAAGAGTTAACTCCTTTAAGCCTAAAGATTACACTCGAGGAGAAATGTTCCTAAGGGGAGGAGGATGTTACACCCTATAAGATGTTAGCGGCTAGTGCACGTGCACATGGTCTTGTGACGAGTAATGAGAGTTTGACGCATATGGAAAGAGTGTTACACCCTGTGAAAGTTAACAAATAGTAGGCGTACACGTGAATTTGAAATAGATAAAGAGAGTATGACGTGTGTAAAGAAGCCTCGGAAGTCGGGTCGAGCAAGGCCAGGCCGCACAGGGCCAGCGCGACGCGCCAGCCGGCAGAGCACTAGCCAGCGCGGCATACCAGCAGCTTGGCGTGATGCCAGGCGCGGTGCGGCACCAAGGTTGCCGCGATGGCCGGCGAGAGGCGCCTCCCTGGTGCCTTTCCCTCCTATATATATATAAGCCTTGACTTGTTTTAAATCATTTCATAAAGAGAGCAACGACCAGACTTGAGAGAGAACGAACAAATCAATCAAAATTCATCCGTTTATGCTATGAAACGCCGCCCAAATTCAAGTTAACTTCGGGTATTGAAGTTTAAGGCTACAGGGAGCATTGCTATGGAGTTATTTTCACGAAATTCGCCCGACGAATCGTCACCCCGCTGAGCTAAATTTTTCGGAATTGCTCAAAACTAGTGACAATACAATCACAGGATTAAAGTAAGCATTTCTTCCTTATGGACTTTCGAGAAATTATGAGTTTCCGACCGTGTTCCGTTAAGTTGAAATATAGTTAATATTTATATATAAAGTTATCGTTTTTATCGAATTTAATACTAAAACTAGTCATATTCCCCCGGTAATATGATTGTAGTTGAAAAGAGCAGTTGAGTACAAACTGAAACTCAGCAATTAATCAGTAATCGACGAACGAGGTATGTTAAGGCAGTTTCCTTCGACAAGTTAGTTTCTTTAGCATGATAACTCAGTTTGAATCCCGGTAAGGATACCAAAAACATGTATATTGTGATTAGTTCTTGTTATTAGATGAAATCCTTATTCCATGTTAGTTTGGGACGGTTTACGCCTGTATAGCCTTCATGACCAACCCCAGGGTTATTAGTTGTGTCGACGCCCACCAGGGGCGAGATGACATCGCTTTACGGATTGGTATACCATCCAAGAGAGATGAAGATGGGGTCCCAGGTCCTCATATGTTGTGGTTGGCCTTATACACCCCCGTCGAGCCTGGTGCCCGGGCTGCAGATATCAGGAGTCCACTAGACTCAGACATTGCTACAGTTAGGGGCCGAGTGGGCTCAGTTGCAGACCCAGGGGACCGGTAGGATGGATATTTCTATTAATTAACCCATTGCAACCTCGATAGGGGTATGTAGAGTTAAGTGTACTCACCCGGGCTTATGGGGGCCCCAGGTGGGCGATTTTGTGCTGGTTGTACCTTCCGGCTTATGGGGGCCAGGTAAGGTTTTTGCTTGCTGTAGTTATTTATAAATTAGATAGTAAGAAGTTCTATTACTCAGGTATGATCTCTATCCCTTCATTTAAGTTATCCTTAGTTCTATCTCTTTACTTTAGTTATTTACAGTTATCGCCTTACATATTCAGTACATATTGCACTGACGCCCTTTCTGGGGCGCTGCATTACTTGCCTAAAGGTATGGATAGATGAGGAGCAGGTCCCGCTTAGCCTTCAGCCAGGATTGTTAGCAGAAGAGTCGGCTCCTTTCTTCCGAAGCTTACAGACCGAAGGTTTACTCCTTTTTTATTGTATAGTTTATGGGTAGGTCGGGGCCCTGTACCAACCATCATATTACTCCTAGCGGCTTTTAGATTGTTTCTATTTCCCTGTGGTTAGCTGTTATTGGCCATGTGGGACCCATACGTGTTTTAGTTTCCGTGTTGGCTGTGTGGGGCCTTGTTTAGCCGATAGATTAGCGGACTTGTTGGCCATAGTTTAGCTTAGAACTGAATTTACTTTACAGTCACAACTAAATATCATGGTGGCCTTGTCGGCCCGTATAGGATTCCCTATTTTTACTTGTTTCTTGTTAGCTATTTTTATTTACAGGTGGCTATAAGGCTTTGTCGGCCGGAGGTTGTATTTACAACCGAGATACAGCCCATTGTTTTATTGATTTGGGGAGTAGGAATGCACCAAGAGTGCACAAGACTAGTTAAGTCAGTTCAGATCCTAGTAGGGCACCAGGTGCTAGTCATGCCTCCCAAGGTGGGGCGTGACAAACTTGGTACTAGAGTCGGTTGTATCCCAAGGAATCTGCAAGTCGTGCTAAGTAGAGTCTTGTCTATGGATGTGTTGTGCACCACATTCTATAGGCAGGAGGCTGCGAGGCATGATAGGATGGTTACTCTTTTTTCTTATCCATTCCTGCTATAGAGCCGTACAACATAGGGTTAAGTCCCTAAGCTTACCATATTCTTTTATCTACAGAGAAATGGCAGACCTGCGACACCCCACGACTGCCAGGAGATTGGATGTTTCAGCAGGGGAAGGCACTAGCAGGGTGCCTCAGTCAAAGTCAACCTGAAATGAGGGCGACAGGGAGACTTCATATCGGTCTCCCCAGCACTCTCCACCACGCTGGGAGCCGCTCGGAGCGGAAAATGTGACGGCACCGCCTCCAGAAGTCTCTATACCAGTCCCATCGGATCAGGAGGTTAGGAGTGTTGTTGTTATGCTAGCTCAGATGATTGCTGCACAACATCAGCCTGTGGCAGCGGTGGTCACAGAGTCCTCAGGAGGACCGGGTAGTTCGACGGTACAATAGTTTCTCGCACTGAGTCCCCCGCAGTTCACAGGGAAGGATCGGGCAGAGGACCCTCAGGATTTCTTGGATTAGATACAACAAATTTTCAGGGTGATGCATGCCACACCTGTAGAGTCGGTTGAGTTAGCAGCATTCTGGCTACGGGATATCGCAGTACTGTGGTACGAGAGTTGGGAGAGGTCCCGAGGGAGAGGTGCTTCCCCTCTAGCTTGGCCCAGCTTTTTAGAGGCTTTTCTGGATCACTACTTGCCATGGGAGATTCGACAGGCCCGGGTTGATCAGTTCCTACATTTAGAGCGTGGGTCGATAAGTGTCCGAGAATACGCTATGAAGTTTGACTCCTTGACCCGATATACACCCGCTTTTGTAGATACCATGTCAGCTAGGGTGCATCGCTTTATTATGGAGATGAATCCAGAATATGTGGGGACTTGCATTATGGCCACTTTGCAAGAGGACATGGACATTTCCCGCATTCAGGCTTTTGCTCAGAATATTGAAGGGATCTGACAGCGGCAACAGGAGATCGATTTTGCAATAGATTTATTACCAGGTACTCAGCCTATATCTATTCCTTCGTACCGAATGGCTCCTGCTGAGCTCAGAGAATTGAAGGAACAATTGAAAGATCTATTACATAAGGGCTTCATCAGGCCGAGTACTTCACCGTGGGGAGCACTAGTTCTGTTTGTGAGAAAGAAGGATGATTCCCCTGTATGTGTATAGATTACCGGCAGCTGAATAAAGTCACTATCAAGAATAAGTACTCGCTTCCCAGAATAGATGACTTGTTTGACCAGTTATAGGGGGCAAAGTGCTTTTCAAAAATTGACTTAAGATCTGGATATCATCAGGTTCGGGTTCGAGAGAAAGATATCCCAAAAACCGCTTTCAAGACCAGGTATGGACACTTTGAATATTTAGTCATGTCCTTCGGGCTGACGAATGCTCCAGCAGTATTCATGGACTTGATGAACAACATCTTCAGGCCGTATCTTGACCTATTTGTAATAGTATTTATTGATGATATTCTGGTGTATTCCCGCTCAGAGGCAGATCACTGGGATCACCTACAACAATGCTCCAAACTCTTAGGAATCGCCAGTTGTATGCAAAGTTTTATAAATATGAATTTTGGCTGAATTCAGTGGCCTTTTTGGGCCACAGTGTGTCAGATGCTGCTATACAGGTAGATTTGCAGAAGATTGAAGCAGTAAAAACATGGCCTAGACCTACCACTGCGACCGAGGTACGTAGTTTCCTGGGGTTAGCCAGGTATTACAGAAGGTTCGTGGAGGGATTTTCTACCTTAGCAGCGCCTTTGACCAAGTTAACTCAGAAAGCAGCTAAATTTCACTGGACTGAATCATGTGAACAGAGCTTCCAGGAATTGAAAAACAAATTGATCTCAGCACCAGTATTAGCCTTGCCAGAAGGATCATAGGGTTATGCAGTATATTATGATGCTTCAGGTGTCGGATTGGGATGTGTGCCAATGCAACATGGTAAAGTAATTGCTTACGCTTCCAGAAAGCTGAGGAAGCATGAAAAGAACTACCCCACCCACGATTTGGAGTTGGCCGCGGAAATTCATGCCTTGGAAATATGGAAGCACTATCTGTATGGCATTCATGTAGATATTTTTACTGATCATAAGCGCCTCTAGTACATTTTCACACAGAAAGAGTTGAATCTGCGGCAGCATTTCTGGTTAGAGATACTGAAGGACTATGATGTGAACATTTTATATCACCCAGGAAGAGTCAATGTTGTAGCAGATGCCCTCTTTCGCAAATCCATGGGAAGTCTGGCATATTTGAAGCCCGAGAAGAGGGAACTGGCTTGAGAATTGCATTAGTTAGCCAGTTTAGCTATCCGTATAGTAGATTCAAGAGATAGCAGAGCAGTAATTTAGAAAACGACAGTATCATCATTAGTTGTGGAAGTGAAAGAACGACAGTACGAAGACCCTAATATGGTTCAGCTCAGAGATAAGGCGCATCAAGGGAAGGTAGCAGATTTCAAGGTAACTGAAGACAGAGTTTTAAGATATAGGGATTGCCTCTGTGTTCCGGACGCGGTAGGACTTCACCAGCAAATTATGGGCGAGATGCATTATTTCGTTACTCTCTTCATCCGGGTTCAACAAAGATGTCTCATGATATAAAAGAGAATTACTAGTGGATGGAAATGAAAAAGGAGATAGCAAAATTGGTAGCTTAATGTCCTAATTGTCAGCAGGTGAAAGCAGAACATTAGAAACCCGGCAGACTGACACAGGAGATAGCAATGCCTATGTAGAAATGGGAGGCAGTTACTATGGATTTTATGACAGGGTTGCCCCGTACCAGACGCAGATTTGATTCTATCAGGATGATTGTTGATAGATTGACGAAGTCAAGTCATTTTCTTCTAGTCAAAACCACTTTCTCAGCTGAGGAGTATGCCGAGCTTTATATCAGGGAAATAGTTAGATTACACGGCGTCCCAGTGTCCATTATTTCTGGAAGAGGAGCACAATTCAAAGCTAGGTTCTGACAGTCTTTCCAGAGAGGATTGGGAACACAGGTTAACCTTAGTACATACTTCCATCCTCAAACAGAGGGGCAGGCAAAACGTACAATTCAGACGCTCGAGGATATGTTACGAGCGTGTGTGCTGGATTTTAGAGGCAGCTGGGATGAACACTTACCACTTATTGAGTTTGCCTACAATAACAGTTATCATTGGGCAATCCAGATGGCGCCTTAGGAAGCCTTACATGGGCGGAAGTGCAGATCTCCAGTTGGTTGGTTCAAAGTTGGAGAATCAAAGTTAATTTGACCAGACATGATCCATCAGTCAGAGGAGAAAGTGAAGCTCATCAGAGAACGCCTGCTGACAGCTCAAAGCCGCCAGAAATCCTATGCTGATGTGCGGCAGAGGAACCTGGAGTTTGACATAGGTGACTGGGTATTTCTGAAGGTTTCACCGATGAAGGGCGTGATGAGATTTGGTAAAAAAGGCAAGATCAGCCCAAGGTTTACTGGGTTGTACCGAATACTCCGAAGAATAGGTCAAGTGGCATACGAGTTAGATTTGCCTTCAAAATTGGAATCCATTCATCCAGTATTTCATGTGTCGATGCTACGAAAGTGCATAGGGGACCCGTCCCGAGTTGTGCCAGTTGAGGATGTCCAAGTCACTGAGGAGTTAGCGTATGAAGAGGTTCCAGTAGCTATATTGGATCGACAGGTCCGTAGGTTGAGGACTAAGGATGTTGCCTATGTTAAAGTACTGTGGAGGAACAAGAATAGAGAGAAAATGACTTGGGAAGTTAATCATTTAGTTGTTGTTTCATGATTTGTGTTATATATACTGCTCAGCTGACTCCAGCCTTATTGTGAAATAGTTGTTATAGTGTTATGTGGAGTGCCTATATTGGACTTTTCTGTATTTCAGGATTTTCGGATAATCCATATTACAGGGTAAACTCTGCCAAAATTTTTCCAGAATAATAGTCCTAAAAGAGATAAACCCCTGTAAACCAAGTTGACATTCGAGGGCGAATGTTCCTAAAGGGGGGGGAAGATGTTACACCCCGTGAAAGTTAACGAATAGTAGGCGTACGCGTGAATTTGAAATAGATAAAGAGAGTACGACGCATGTAAAGAAGCCTCAAAAGTTGGGTCGAGCGAGGCCAGGCCGCACAGGGCCAGCGCGATGCGCCAGCCGGCAGAGCACCAGCCAGCGCGGCGCGCTGCAGCTTGGCGCGATGCCAGGTGCGGCGCGACACCAAGGTTGCCGCGATGGCCGGCGCGAGGCGCCTCCCTAGTGCCTTGACCTCCTATATATATATAAGCCTTGCCTTGTTTTAAATCATTTAAAAAAGACAGCAGCAGCCAGACTTGAGAGAGAACGAAGAAATCAATCAAAATTCAATCGTTTATGCTATGAAATGCCAGCCGAATTCAACTTAACTTCGGGTATTGAAGTTTAAGGTTGCAGGGAGCATTGCTACGGAGTTATTTTCACGAAATTCGGCTGGCGAATCGTAACTCCACCGAGATAAAGTTGTTGGAATTGCTACAAACTAGTGTCAATACGATCACAGGCTTAAAGTAAGCATTTCTTCCTTCTGGACTTTCGAGAAATTATGAGCTTTCGATCGTGTTTCGTTAAGTTGAAATATAGTTAATATTTATATATAAAAT